>MNPL01002558.1:0-17101 GCA_002081605.1 Tropilaelaps mercedesae
TATTTATATATATATTATTATTTTATATATAATATATATAATATATTATAAAATATATTGCTTATATATAAGCAAGACTTCTATATCTAGTCAAAACTACGTGAAACTTTCAATAACATGATTTCACCAGAAACAGGAAATTTTATTGAAAGGTAAAGGTTCGTTAGAAAATCTCTCCGCTGTTACTCGGAAAAAGAAAGATCATTTGATTTAATAAGATACAGCGTCAAGATTCTTCCGGGCAGATTTCTAATGATCAAAGCGTGTTCAGAGCCGCTTCCACTGTAGGCCACGAAAACGTTCTGTGAGAGCTAGGCCGTTTTCGTCTCCTTTCGAGTTGCCCACACTCGTCCCGCTGTTCCTTTCTCTCATTTCAACCTTAATTTGATATATTTGGCTTAACCCAAAAAAGTGGTTAGTGCTCAAGTGGCCACAATCTTTGAATGACCCGCCATTAGCATACGAAATCTGTCAATATTAAGCGAATTCATGAAAAATTGGTGATCATATTGGATAGAGTGCCTTTTTTGAAGAAACCGCGCGCAGGTAGTGCCAGCGTTTGCCTGATGGAAATTAAGATGTTGAGGAATTTATCACCTGTGCTATTTCTGTTGTGGAATGTCAATTTGCGGTAGTGGCTACACAGTTATCTATTGTAAAAAAAAAACAACTTATACAGATATCAGTATGTCTCGAAAATGTTTAGAAGTCGTATCCCATCAGACATTCCCCAATTCCGTGCGTTGATAAAAGGTCGGTCCACCTTGTAATCTGTAGCCGTAGGCCTTGAAGAACTCAAGTGGCCATGTCCTTGGATACCGTTTACATACCGGCCGGATCTCTCTTTTTTGGAAAGTTACCACAATACACATAAAAGGTGAAAGGTGGTTAAAAAGGTGAAACTTTGTGAAAACATTGTAGTTGCATTGTTTTAGCATATATTCGTTCCGTACGCAGCCGCAAATGGTAACTTCGCACGTAATGATCTGCGTCGTGTTACAAACCTAAAGCTGCCAATGAGCATTAATATTTTGATTTTTTCTTAGACCACTTCGTCATTGTAGAAATGTAGCCCCATAAATCAAAATAAAAAGTTGTTAATACTCTAATAATTTGTCAATACTGCTCCAGCTGTTAAAATATTTTCAAATTCCAAACTTTCATCATAATACAAAAATGCATAAAAGGGGGCGTGTGTGAAATCAGCTCTAGATATAGAAGGTTGCTTCGGCAAGTTATGGGACGTAAGTAGCAGACAAAATATACTGAATTGACGGCCATTTTTCTTTAGCTAATGTAATTATCATAAACTGGAATGCAACTGTAATTTAAACTTGAATTGCATTTTCATTCTTTAGTGTGCAAAAATCGTGAGCGCCGTTTTTGAGAATACTCTTTGCAGCTTGTTCTCATATCGGTTTTTCATAAGATCAAAATTACCACCATAGTTAAATTAGTTCTAAGCAAAAATGTAAAACTGTAAAGCAGAAGTTTGGCGTTTTGACTGGTGTACGTGACTGGTATGCTGGTATATATAAAGAAATTGCCCGAATCATTACATCGTAGCGCGACCACTTTTGGATTTCAAATCTGTATATTGCTCACGTTATCTCAGTTTGTAGCCAGTTTCACACTCAATTCCACTCAGTTTGTTATTAGCAATACGTCGTTATCTGATGGTTGTTTCATGTTGCCGTAAGCTGTTATATTAGATAAAATCGAAAAATATTAAGGCTGACCGTCAGCCAACATTTAACGTCCACAATGCCTTTCTTTGCACTATGTAGTAATATGGGCCTAATATGAACGGTACCGAGAAACAATCGAGAACGTGCACCTGCTTGTCGTCTCCGGTCTCAAGACGCACGCGAATATACTAAGTCACCGAATTCGACAGATTAGATAAAATCGGGGAGTAGAAGACGTTTTGATAAGTACCGTTAAACCGCCCTATTCGCATTGTGCTTACAAGTGATAGCTAACCAGTTGTTTTCATTGTGTTAGTTCGATGATCTATAAAATACTACAATTTCTGTATCTCTCATGTTGCGCTTGTAAGCAAATCGAAAAAGGATTTAAACATATAGGAAGAAATAAAGTATCAACTCTGAAATCTTTGTTATTATTAAAAGAGTCACTGATGCATGAAAGCTAATGTTTCATACCCGAGCAGTTGTATGCCTATCAAGTTGGTATAAGCAGTACTTTGAATTGCACGAATCTTGTCAGTTTGAAACTGGCGAATTTGAAGTTTGTATGTTCCCAGCATTTTCTTATTGCTGTCGTGGGACATATGCTTCTTAAATCCTAACACTTATAATGACCACCGGAATTAAGAATGAAAATTTAGTATGTCGAGATTATAGAAAAAGCTCTAAGCAGAACTGGATTGTCCGTAACCCAGAAAGCAAACGCATTAAATTATTGCATGGCTTTCATAATAGTCTTCTGCTAGTTTTACTCAAGTGCCTTCAATGTAAACCTTCAATGTTTGGTTGAAATAAGATGCCTTAGGTTAAGGCGCAATATCAGGAACATCACGGAAATGCTTTTTATCGGATCGCTTTTCCATCGCACTAACGAACTTGTTTTTTGCAATGAATACCACACGTATACATTTCATTAAATGACCTTCTTACATGATGTATATGGGGTATGATGCTATTTTTTCATACTGTTAGCCCATTAAATGTACCTACAATTGTCTCTGTAGATTTTGTCCACCATGTAACACAACATACTGAATTGCTTGATAGTTCACAACGATGGAACGACCCGAATAGTGCTTAGGGAAGAGGGTTTGAAGGTAAGCGCCTGGTAGTTTAAAAGGTAAACAAAGTATACGTTTAAAGTACCCACGTACTACGGCAATGAAAACGTTATTCTGGTCAGTGCTATCCAGTTAATACACTTGCAATGATTTCAGTTCGCATAAGGGACTTCCAGAAAGCGCCATTGTGACGTTACGGGAATCCAAATGCGTTGTCAATGTTTAAGTAAAACTAAAGCGTCAATATGAATTGCCTTTTTACCATTAGTGCAAAAAAATCAAGGATTTTCATTCAGAGCGTAAATTGTACTCATGTTAAGCAACAAGATTTAGAGCGTTTCAGCTTGTTTATTAAACAACAGTACTTATCAGCAGATGAGCCAGGATCATCCATAGCAATGGATAAAATGGCAGTCTTCTCATAATGTTCTCATAAATGCTAAAATAAAGTGAGATTACACGTGAAGTAAGGCATGAAGGCTCAATCGAGCCTTCGTTAGATAAGCGTAAACTCGCCTGCTAAGCTCGAGTCACAAAATAAATACATAGTACCATGTCGATCTCTACTAGACAACACGAAACTAATAGGCCTGTATCTGCTTTTCCCTTATTGGACCCACATTGCTACTACTGCTAGTTTAAGCACAATGCTCAAGACTTACCGACAAATCAACTAGCAGTAGCACTTTATGCAAAACACTCTAATCCCAGTACCTTTAATAACACGCGACCTCTTGAAGCTACTTGCTAAGGCAGTTCCATCGTTATTAAGTTCTGACTTAACGTCTGTGGTCCTTCAACCGACTTTGGCGGGCGAACGGTTCGTTTTATTCAGCTTCAAAGTCGGCTGGCTTGGATGGGAAACGCTATACGTATACACACAAATACTCGCTCTCAAGACTCTGCGTGGTGTGGAGCTCCAGTTGTATTTTCTGAATTTTGACTGCGCAGACTTCTTATACACTTACAATACTGATGGTCTCAATTCTGAGCAGCTAGTGACTGTTTTCTCAAACAAGCTCTTTTACGCCTTATTAAGTTGTGGAGTCTTAAAGGTTCAATGAAGAAATGTGTAACCGAAATATATACATTACAGCGATCCACAAGGGAGGAAGACAGTGTTCTCTAACAAACAAATGCCCTGTGTCTCTAACGGCAGTGATAGAAGTTAAGAACTCATATTACGGAGGCAACTGGCGTTCCGTAAAGGCAGATCAACTGTGAACTGCTTGCTTGATTGCCTTAACACCGTCATTGTTGGAATTATTACCACATCAGAAGAAGGGCATATATACTACTTTTAAAAATGTTTTTGAAATCAGGCCGCATCCTGTCTGTTCTACTAGCGAAGGATACTAGGCTAAAAATAGCAAATTGAATTTCCGACTTTCTGCGTGGGTCTTACTTTTTAATTTTTTTGACGGAACGTCTCAAGGAGAAGAGCGCTAGCAGGCTATCCTTAGCGTACCTTCCTGGCAACGTTCTTTTCATGTTTTCATTGTTTCGATTAAGGTCTAAAGCAACCAGTATATATCTTAGTATACGCGGACGACGGTAAGTTTGTCACGAAATACAAAAAATCGAACAATACCAAACGTCGCCAATATTACCTTTTCTACTCGCTAGTAACCAAAAAATAAGGGTAGTCAAAGATCTGGGAGCTACTTTCTCAGTGACCTTAATGATTAGTGAGCCTCAAATTAGCGGTGCAGCGAAGTCCGAAGTTTTTGGACAGGTTAATTTATTGCCTATAGATAAGATTTACGTGTGTCATTGGGCAATACTTGCCTTCAAAATAATAAGCGATTCAATATCTTTTGACATATCTCTCTTTTTTTCAAATAAGCGTGCTGAGCTGGTCAATGTTCGAGCAAAGCTTTGTACATAATACTGTTTTACAGTAATGGACTCCGCTGGGAGGAGAGCTTATAAGATTAACAACGAACCTACCCGGTATAGCATTTGTAACTGAACAGTGGTAAAAAAGAGTGCGCCAAATTGCAGAAGAAACATCGAGGTATTCACACCAGCTACTAATCGCGATGTAATCATTATAAATTTTTTTATGCGACGGGAACCAAAAACATGCCTTGGAACACGAAGCGATTAAGAGGTTGATTTAAGTCACTCATGATGATATATGGCAAGGTGCTACCCGCAGGAAGCATGTCTTTCAGTAGAATAAGCAACGAGTCCCTATGGTGGATTTGGCTGGTATAAATCAACCATATAGCCCTCGAAACCAGCCTCTTTAAAATGGATACGAACTACTATAATACGATCCTCACTACTTTTAGCTACTGAATCTAAAAATTGCACTCGGTGTCCACATCGATTTCAACCCTTCCACGCTGTCTATCAAGCACTTGATTCGAGCCAACGTATCTATAGTCGCTGATACCATAGTCACAGTTATCAACCATTTTTAATTTATTTCATCTATCACTCTTGCGTCCAGCCAACTTTCCTCTCGTTCAAGGAAATGTCCCAAATAACACACCGTCCCAGATCCCACAGTATTTAGCATTACCAAAATTATGCAAATGTATACAATTAGTTTATAAATTTAGGTAATTTAAGGTATATCTTACACCAGATTTATTTTATAATTTTTACTAAGAGTTACAACATATGATTCTCATAATATACAATTTCATGGGTTTCCATTTGGCACACCACTACACGTCAATAGCCCGAGATGTTATTCTCTTCTCGTAGTTCAACTGGACTTCTATGGCTTTGTTTGACGGTTTTATTTATTTCTTAATATTTATTTCATTGATTTCATTTATTTAATTTCGCTTTGGTTGGAATTTTTGATCCACTGGGTAAGAAACAGATTTTTTAAGGAAATTTTAGAGGTCCGTGGTCTTTTAAATTTCCAATCTTAACAATCTTGGTTGTGATTGCTGGTAAATAGTGTTTCGCTCCTAAATTAGATTTCGATGTTTGGGCAATAAAGGTCGAACAGGCAGCATTATCTATAAGCGTAACTGATTTGTGACTTTGAAAGCTTTTGCAAAAAATCTCAGAAATATTAATTCTGGGGACGGTAGAAGCGACTTATAATCACTTTGTTATTAATAATAATAGTTGTTTGTTAATAATATTTTCTCATTTCCATTATCTTATTAACATTATTTTTCAGAACTTAAGAACGTGCACTGAGGTGTGAATGTGTGGTAGCTGCTAGATAGAACCTCTGGTAATTCTATCTCTATCAAGGTGGTTTTAGTAGGTGAATGATAAGGCGAAGCAATCCGAACGATAGCAAGGATCTGTCCTGCTGGCCCATCATACATTCTACCTCCTGTGCCCCATTTTATTTTAGTCACTGATTGACACCAACTCTAAGGGAGTTGCACCCGTCTATTCGTTATTTGAGACATTTTTCCCTCACGATATATTCATCATCTTCAATGTCTTATATACGTTCTACCTTATCCCAGCGCGGTTTAACCTATCTCAATCTTCCTATTTCGCTTTTCTTGTTTTTTGTCCCTTCACTGCTCTCATTATTGTAATTTTCGGCTTTTGGGTTACCAAGAGTTTGCTTCTTATCAACGATATTGCTAGCACGTAATTGTCCTTAGGTACACCGCTTTCGCCTACACAGATATGCCACTCATCACTATTGAAATAGCTTTGCATGCTCCCCTACTCTTTACTGTGGTGACAAACTATTTATTGACTGGCAGTTTTCCTTGTGGTGCTACATGCCTATATTTGGTGGACTCTGTGCAATACGAAATTGTTTGAGTCTGCACTTATACGTACGTATATAGATACACACCAGTTTTGCATTAAACGAGTCGTTTTTACTCAGTAAATTATTATGACACATAGTTCAAGTTTTCGAGACACTAAAAGGTACCTACATAGGAAGCTTGCCTTTGTGCGTCATTGAGCCTGACATTGCATAACAGAAAACCGATCATGCGAGTGAATCCCCAATAGTTTACTTCTAAGCTATATGGACCGGGCACCGTTTGTGGTGCTACTCTATCTAATATATCTAACATAGGGCAGTGGGCAGGTAGGTGGCAGTTTTTTAGTCGACAAACTTGGTCTGTCTATATGTAAAACATCTAATTTTTGACTGCATCATATTACAAAAGGCTTGCAACTGCATCTGTTGTTTCCTTGTCGAAGTCTTTTGTTCGTCTGATAGCGTTAGGGCCTATGCTTTTCTTGTGTCACTAATCTCGTTTTCACCGTAAAATTCTGCGGCACTCTTCCCATCCTGATGAATGAAATTGGCTACGATAGGATATCAGACATTACCAATCTTCCGGCCAGAGTTTAGATAGCTTATTTGAGCACTGCGCGAGGGCAGCGACTCAATTATAAGCTCTGACATGATCGTTTGGCTCACGCACAGTAGCGCACAATTACGTATAGTGCCCCCAAGAACGGGGAACATAAATGCATAGATTATGGACGAGAAATGCCTGGAAGACTCGAAGAATAGTCACAGGAGATGAGCGGGGAATGATCAAAATAAAACCCGTGGCCTAGTTATGGTCTATATAACTTACTAAAGTACAGCGACTCTGTAATCTTAATAATTAGCTGAAACTGAGGAAGAGACTGATAGAGACAGCGAGTCGGAGAGGGAGGAAGTAGTATTGATATAATTTAAATACGGCTAGTAAATGAAATAGTTCCTGCTTTGACGAGCAACGTACCAATTTCCGCAGGTCTAGGTGAATCCAAAGTCGAGCTCGGTGGCTTTGCGCATTCGAGTGCACCTTTCGACCGGAGGAGACACGCAGGTGCACGGGTTCAATCCCCGCCGTTGCCCATTTACATTTATGAGAATTATGAAGAATTACGCCGTCTTACGAAGTACGAAATACAAAAAGCGGTACCGAGTACGTTAAATGTTAGCTGATCGTCAGCCCTAACAAGTAAATACATGCATGCAAAATATCCAAAGAGAATATCGCTGACTTTCAATATAGCAACGTGGTGCCTCTGTGATTCCCACCTGCTTAAAATCTGAAATGCATGTATTAGACCTTCAGTAATTATACGCAATAAAATAAAATTACAAATTTAAATAGAAGTATTAATACTTTTTTTTAAGGATACTCGATCAGATCTAATAGTTCAGGAAAATTATTATACAATAAATTTTATGGCAAAATATGCCACAAGTGGATATATTTGATAGCTCAATTTTTATTGTTTCATTATGAAACGCGCAGATTAGGTATTACAGAAATACGTTTATTTTAGGAGATCCATCAAAGCTTTCGCATGCACACTTTCAAGATACACTTAGATTTTCTGCTACACTGGGAAACTTTTCTGGGAAGCTTTTTGCTACACTGGAGCATCAGATGCATACAGAAAGGAAAAATTACTTCTTCAAAGTTTAAGGATACAAAAAAGAATAAATTCTGTCAAGTATTTTATTAGACACACCTTATTCCGAGTAATTGGAAACCAAATTTATACTTTGGAATCGCGCAAAACGCTAATTTTATCGGTTTCTTTATTCTGTTGTCTCATTTTGTAATTATCGATTAATATGTTATCCAAGGTTAACTTTCTCGTGAACATTATTTTTTCATATCAGTATGAACAGAAAGATCAGTGAACTTAAGTACACCGAATATTGTCCAGACGTAGGTAGGTCATAGTAAGAGAAAACACTCCATCGCACATTGGAGAAAATAATAGTATTTGAGTGTGTTCTTTTTCTAGGCCAGTAATGTTTTCTCCTTTACTTTAGAGACGCTTTGCGAAACGAGTGTTGAATCAAAGCTGTACATACCAGGACCAAGGTTAGCGAACTATTGCATCACGCCAACACCTCGAATAAGGCCTCGGAAGGCATCTAACGAACGCTGGTATGTTGACATCTTAGATATTAAGAATATTTCACCACGCGTATCACAGGTCACATGAATATTTCGTCGTCCGCTATCGTTAATGCTTATTGGTCCCGCACACGGAAGCCTCAGTGACCTTTGCTAATGATATCCGTAGCAAAAAGGCGGTCTACCGTTTTCTTCCTCGCTACGCCTTTCAATAACCACCACAAGCGGGTAGCTCAACGGTGAACACCTGAGCGGAAGGTTAGTGTTATAGAAACAGAATGGCAAAGATGGGATAGCAGACAAAAAGGAGGAGAAAGAGCGCAACTTCAGTGGCGAGGTGTATTTAGGACGCCGTCGCGATGTCGATATGTTCCAGGGATCTTTGTAAGAAAGCAGCAACTTTAGTAAATTTAGCTCATTTATGGGTTCGCTGCGTCCCAACCGCGAAGCAACTCGAAATCGTTATTGTCCAGCTGTCTTTCTCTTATTCAAGCGGGCTCATTTGGTCTGGATGCTCGCTTGCTTGCCTGCCTGCGTGGGTGGCCTTCTCGATATTTTCATACGTACACATCAAACCGCTGGACACAGCGACCATACAGCCGCTGCTAGCCTCTTTGCGTGTTGGCCGGCATCCAAATCTTACCACATCTTACCTCATCTATTTGCTTGTGAGGCGTCGCAAAGCTTCCTAGCATGACGCCGCAACGCGACGCAGACACATGCCGCCTTCGTCGCGTGAGCGATAAAGCATATTGGTGAGGGGTAGATAAAGAGAACAAGGTTTATCGAATAGGAGCCGTTACTCGACCAAAAAACTGGAAGGTCGCCGAAGTCACTAACCGAGGCCCGACCAAGTAAGTCAGGCTTATTTGTATAGCGTTAGTAGAGAATGGTGGGAATTATAACGCCATAAAGAAAGAAAAAATCTTTGAGACACGGGGCCTGCTGAGGTTTACACCACCACCGTGACAAGAAAAGAGTAAGCGAGTGAACTGTGAAAATGTGTACAGTAGTGAGAGTTGGCGTTTTTTCTCGGTCATTCAGGTAATACAATGAAAAGACAGGTGGAACGCAGCCATTAAGGCAAGGTGTGTGAGACTGTGGTGAAGTGCACACTAGCAAAACATTTGAGTGAGCTTGTGTCGAAAGTCCAAGCAACGTTTAGGCTAAGGATTGATAGTATGTTTACGCGGAGGCATAGGATTTGATCCAGCGCCTAGCACTGAAGAAACTTGGTACTCTTAAAAAGAATGCAACAATTTGTTGTAAAAGCTGAACGCAAACACCATTTCCGAATAACTGTATTCTTTCGACGTACTTCGTGAAGTCCTCCAGGGTACGCATGTCCAAAGAGCTACCTTATAGCCTCTCTAAAAGATTTACAAGTAATCATTTATGGTAGAAATGAGAATACTGCATGAGAAGGACCACACGGAGAACTCCAATTATTCACGCTAGACGCATTGAGTATGTACTAGGCCTAGGCTGACGTCAAGGCAGCGTACCATTTTACTTTTTCATTATTCAAACAAGCTTAACTAATACATATTATTTTTGTTGTTTTACCCAAACGATAGCTGGGTATATTACATGTTATTTCCGTGGGTTGCTTTTAGGGTATGCCAAATATGAACTCTGCAAGCTTTTAAAATTGTTCTCCTAATGTCCTTCTGACTAAATTAACATTCTTAGGCCGTTTCCTCTGCTGCTCCGCATATATTTCTATCTCTAGTTAGGATTCCAGTTAGACTAGGTGCAAAATAGAGAAAGTAGTCAATCTATCTCTTCTTCAATACCCTCCCCTTCTTCCCAATTCTTTTGGTTAGCAGGCAATCGTTAGTCGTGGTGCTGCGCGGTTGTAGCAGTCCTGTAGCAATATCGGTGCCGTTGTCGAACAAAACACAGCGGCTACTAGACTATCTGAAGTTGCCTAACCACAGTTGGGCATACCTTGCACACTATCCTTTTCCTTTCATGTATCGACTCTTTGCCCTCCTATTTCTTCCTTGTCCTCTATCGAAGCACCAAACAGTCGATACCACTACGAAAAATGGTATTACGATATAAATGAAAGAAAAGTTTCATCCTTCATATAGATTTCCAATCGCAATCGCAGGCCTAACCTTATTCGAAAGATCAACCTGCCAAGCATGAAAGGCAGCCAAGAGTTTTGCACAATGCATTCATCAATCGTCTTATTGCGATTTCCTACGCCTGTGACTGTGGAGCCAGAGCACAAGTGAAAAATCGATGTGACTCGAGATTAGTTTCACTGACCATATATTTTTGGAAACTGTGTGGAGAAAAATGTACATTATATTTAAATCGGGGTAACTCTGAAATAGTATGTACAAAATCGAGGATGTGTGTGGAAAATGTTTTCACACAGTCGAACGCGCTTTTTATTTTTAGAATGAAAATGTAACAAGTACAAGGCTTTGAATGAATCTTCTACATACATTCTCAATTCTGTAAATGTTACTTAAACCGAATCCGAGCTGGAAATTCCCCACATACACTTAGCTAAGATTTTAATAATATTTGCCATAGAAATATGATAGTATTGTCAAAATATAATAATTGCTTTAGAAATATAAATATGAACAATGATGGTAATTATGTGCAAAATAAATTATCAGAACGTCAGCTTTCCAACAAAAAATTCCAAATCTACAAATTTTTGAAAGAATGTAGTGACTTTGAAGGCATATATATAGTACACAGGAAAATATGCAAATATTCCCGGCTGCTTCGGCAGAGTATTTAGTCATACAATTTCTGCTAAAAAGCATGCTCATGACTATTTCAGAAATATGCTCTAGTTGTAATTTTTAGGAATAAAACCTTATTTTGGACGTCCTTTAAAAAAATAAAAGAATAGACGATGTTTGGTCCTTCCTGAAATTCAACAATGAAGAACTTCATAAACGTGAGTGGAAAAAGCCACCTAATTAAGGTTTAAGGGAAGTAGAAAGGAATGGGCCCTTTTAGCGGTGCCGGCATCGTCCTATTTGCAAACATAGTGGCCGTCATATCGATTAAGTTTTTCCTTGTTCTTCTTTTATCTATTTCTAGTTTGATCTAAAGTGGATTAGCCATATTAAAACATCATAAGGGGAACAATCTAATACATTTAATTGGAAAATTATGTTCGGAAACGTCCACCATGATAAAGACATAAAACTAGGATGCACGGTAAAGCACCTATTTTCTTTTTAGAGCCTGTTTAGCCTTTGACTCTTTTAGACAGAAACGAAAGTTGGTCCAAGTAACTGTCGTGATATGCTACGGCTTTAGGAGCGCTTTGAAACAATGGACCACGACTTGCCGACGCCATTCTTGCGCTATATGAATATTCCAGTGGGTATCTGACCTTTTGCGAACGAAACGGAACTATATTGCTGTTCTATGTCTGAAAGCACTAAAAAATGCCCTTAACGACTGCCCGTCGTCCATCTAAAAAACAAAAAATATTATATGCTATGCGGCCAGCTGCTAAAAGCTAAGCGCATTCCTCGTATAATATAAGATTTCTCATAAGGGCTTGCTTTCATCTTGCTGCGTTTGATTGTATAGTATGAAGATATAAAAGGTATCTAGTGAGATAGATTTTAATCATGCATTCCTATATTTCTAACGATCTGTACGAAGTAATCACTTAACATCATCGAACCCGCAAGATGGTAGTAACGCTTGTTATCTTAAAATGGCAAATAATGTTGCTTTTGGCACTGCAAGCGAATGTGGCTGTGATGACAGAGGTGCCCTTACCGATCTTTGGCCGTGTCTGGATCGGGATTTGGATCTTTGGGGTCGGCAGTTGCTGGAAGACTTAATTGCACATACAAGTCTCCCATCGAGACGTCACCAACAACTGGTGACGACTGGTGAATCTATGTGATGTCATACATGATCAATTTTGCCTGATAAACATTACATGAAGGATGCAAGAAAATTCGTTGTTATGAACGCTGCGGGAAGCTCCAATACCGGTAGAGGGAGTTTATCCTTTGGGGCCAGACTATATTTTATTAAAACGAGAGAGCAACTGCTTTCTTAGCCACTGTGGAGCGGTGTAAACGACATTCGATGCATTGCCTAATATATGCAGACAATGAAACGGCGTAAACGAGCTCCAATGCATTGCCGAATATATGTGTACAATAGGCGGTAGCGACTTTTCCCAGTCGACCATATACTTGAGACAGGCGAAACTCACGTAAGCCTGCGAGTTCACTAATGAAACTTGCCGAGCAGGGATACAGTACGTTGTAAACCCATTTGAAAAACTGCGTTCACAGTTGCTAGATGAGTGTCTTCGCGCAATGTGTGAATGGTAACAGCCACCTAAAGGGGTCGATTATAGAAGCTACAACTCCTAACATAGTGGCATTCTGACGAATTGAATCTTTCTTGATTCCTTGATCAGCTTGCACCGTCAGAAATTAAACCGGCCGTTGAAGGGCGGCTATGCTTTGCCGAGTACTTTGAGTATTGTCTCCTCGACAAAACAATGGACAAAACAATCCCCGGCATTGACCAAGGTGCATAACAATTGATGGTAGATTGATTTTCCAGTTCGCTAACTTCATTCCAGACAATCCCAGTTAGGGAATTACAAGTTTGATTAACCTGACTGCTTCTTCTACGGAGGCAAAACTTCGAAGCAGATCGTCGTCGTAAAAGATTTCGTCAAGTCGATGGTTAGTGGACGGTTCGACGCATTGAAAGTGTCGCGCAGAGAGGCCGCTAGGGGTGCCGCCCTATGTGACTTTTTTCATCTGGTGCATTAGCAGTTGTTGGATGGGCTTTATCAGAGATGTCAAAAGAGGGGCCGATCCCATTTCCTAAATCGATCATCGTGTAAGCTTTATATCCGCCCAGAACGCGACGCTATGTGGACGAAAATATATGGGAAGATTCAATAGCCTGATTTTAAATTAAATCAAATTGGAACTTGATAGTAGGTGAGAATTGAGTGAGGCTTTCGCAGACTGGCACATGAGTGATCGAAGATCATTCTCCTCTTTTCAGCGACTTTTTCTTCGATGCTTAAATGCTAGGCGGAATAAGACAACCTTCAGATTGTTGCACAGTGTTGAGATCGAAGGAAGCTTTGACACTGAGACATTTTCGTCGAATCGTTTTACCCTATCCTCGTCCTCTGCAGAGAGAATCAATTACGACTGTGTTTAAACACCGACAGGTGTGGGTCATCCATAGACGTTCGATGTGACCAGCAGGTTTAGAGGACATAGCAGCACAGCATACCTGTACCACGCTGACGTGCGCGAAGATATTATTAGTATCTTTACCCAGTCCAGACACGTCTTTAGGGCTATCAGTCCGTCAGCGCTGGCTTCGGAAGCCTTCAAAAACAAAATACTGGTCCATATCCTGGTCAAGCGAACATAGGCGTACTAAACACCTATGTTAAGTTAACCGATTTCACACGATAGAAAATTTGATAACGTGTAGAAGATGCTAGGCTTAAGATAAGACCACCATAGGCAAATTTATTGGGTAAACTATTTTTACATTAAATTTAGAATGTTTGTGTAAAGTATTTTGAAGTATTAATCTGCTTGCTCACTAAGCCGCATATATTTTCAAGTGTATTGATCACACTAATTTCATTTTTTTAAGCATGGTGATCGCTTTGTACAAGTTAATTACAATTCAAGTCACTGAAGAGGCTTGAAAAGAAATTAATAGGGGCAATCAGCTCTGTGAAAAAATATGTTTATCTATAGTACATATCACGGGACTGTGTAAATAGCAACGGCGGTCCATTTGAGTACGCAATTTATGCGAATTAATAATGTTCATGTTACTTTAACAAAATCGTACCTAATTATCATATATGGTACGAAAAATTCGAGTATTCTCTTCTTAGTCCACTCATAAATAAAATGCATGTCCAAATAATTAACGAAGAAAAAATTGCTAATCTATGTTTTACTGCATAATTTACATTTGAATTTCACCTAATATCATTCACCCGGAAGTTAGATTTTTTCCTCTAATTTTTCTAAAGGCTACTTTATTTTTCTCGAATAATCAATTCGGATTTTGCAGAACTCGCTTGATTAATAATGCACTGTGCCAGCTATTCGAACTTGTTATGCAACAGTACGAAAACACGATACAATGTTGTATATTGGTCTGTTTCATAGAATTTGTGACGTAAGATCGCATTGGAAGAAGAAATTGTCGTGTTTAATGTAAACCTGTTTCAATTAGGGTTGCTCAACGTTTTGCCTTATCTCTATCTCAAACCCTATCTCTTTATTATTATTATTATTATGATTATTATTATTATTATTATTATTATTATTATTATTATTATTATTATTATTATTATCTGGATTTCATCTTGACAGCTACCAAAGATAAATTCCCAGGAGCAAAAGCGATTACTTACGCTGACAAAACTAAATTGCTATACAAAATATCCAAACCGAGTTTGTATACAAAGTTAGTTATACCATTCGTTCTTCCATTTATAAACGCTAGTAAAACTGAGTATTTTAATAAAAAGCTTGTTGTGTAAAAATTGATGGGAAGTGCCTGCATTTTATAGATTTGGCGGACTGCTTAAAGACTACTCTCACAAATATTGTGAAATGGCTAGAGCATCAAAAAGCCATCTCAAGGAAATGCTTTCCCAGCATTACCATTTTTACTAATCATAGGACATGCTTCAAGACTGTTAAAGTACAATTATGTCGAAATTTACTACACATTCTTCACTTTTGAAAAAAATACCTGTAAATCTATTGTATGAGATTCAACCTGCCTGAACGTCTCATTTAAGTTTCAGATTGTCCGGAACGATGCCATAATTTCTACGTTAAGTCTAGTTCTATATGCTCGTGTTCGCTACGTATATAAAAAAAAACAAAAAAATACTTTAATATTAAGAACGTGGCAGTGCCTTGTGCTAAACCTAATGTCCAAACACATTACATACTCTGGGACACTTTTGAGTGAATCAATGCCCTAACATCTCAGCCAGCACATTATATTAGATTCGCCCGGTCAAATCAAAAGCCAAGAACAAGAGGCCAAAGACTCTAACACGTGAATACCCAGATACTTTGTTCATTATGGACCTCCCTCCTTGCGTAATTAAACACCACTTCTACACTGAACTTCTTTAGCAAAACATTTAATGTATTTTTAGTCAATGCATCATTATTTGATCATTAATCTTTCAACCTGCTGTATGCATTGAGTATGGATTCGCTAGAATCTATCGTCTCCTAGTTTGTTGTCGAAGATTATTTTCCTCATACTATTTGTATTACTAGAATTAAAATATGAGTCTGAAAACCACTTAATGCTGCAATTTGCGGGTTCTGTTATGCGTAAACTGAGTACACGAATATTGCATAATGCACTGAACAATTCGCTGATGTAATATTCAAGCTAATTATAATAAAAAATGGCTACTGATTACTACTTACCAAACACATCATAAGAGATTAATCACTTTTACTTAGATCGACAAATTATTAAATACGTCTTCTTCCGTAAGAAAGGACTGTGGATTGCATAATATAGTTTATTATGTAGGAGAGTATTCTAAAATTTCTTCCATTGCGTCCTGAAAACCGCGGTAGATTTGAATATTAACGAGTCTATTATGTGAAAATGTACTTCTTTATACCCTACGAAAGTACTATTCTTAGTACTACTTTTTTTCTTTTCTTCTTAATGCTAGGTTACAAAGTTGCGGTATGCTATGCGGCGAACTTATCTACCATACGGATCAACTTTTCCACTGACAACTGAAATTACATATTCGCATTTAAATAGTATATTTGTAGAAGCTAGTTTATTTATAGTACTAATAGTCTATTTATAGAAGCAGGTAGTGGATTGTACGAGGTCCTTACTGGTCTTATAAGTAATCTAGTATCAGTGCATACAAATCAGAATCTGCGGAATCTTCAAAAAAGTTCGCGTGCAATGAGGTAACCTCGCGATCACTTCACTTTTTTATTGTCGCATTAATAAAATTCAACTGAATATTAGTAACTAAAATTAACGTTTTAAGCGTCTATACGTCTGTACAATCATTACATTGGGAAACCTTAGGTGCAAGACACGATAAGTTAAATGTGTAAAATTTTATGCACATTCTCGCTATTTTTAGCTCCCTCAGTCTTATTCAGTGTTAGTTTTATACACAATGTTTTCGTATATGTTTTTTTCTGTTCCACTTTACAGCTGCGAAGAAATGCCTCCAATTTATTTATAGTGTCGCTCTCTGTCGCCGACCTAATGTTTTCCGCTGTGAACATGCCTTTTGCCGCGTCGCGGTTTTTTCATCGTGAATGGGTACACGGCGTTTTTCTTTGTCGTTTGTTTCCCTTCTTCCGCTATATGAACGTCGGTCTATCGCTCTTATCCATCACGGCGATTACCATCAATCGGTAAGTAGGTGTTGTATGCGTGTTTTTATATATATATATATATATATATATATATATATATA
>MNPL01002559.1:0-18471 GCA_002081605.1 Tropilaelaps mercedesae
ATATATATATATGTGATTTTTTAACATATTATATAAGTGATATAGTATAAATTGTATATACTTTAATAAAACCATACCTATTCTGCAATATTATCACAAATCACTATTGTCATTAACAATCATCAAGCGCAACATACAGATGTAAGCGGATAATATAAATGCTGCTTAATATGAATTTTCAGTAGCTAAAACTTTAACGCTCCTTAGACCATAAAATGGTTAGTTACATTTTTATTTAATTTACCAATCAAGGCGCTTGTGCGTCAATCGTCATCATCTATAAACGTCAACCTATAAACTAATCTATAATTAACACGTATAATGAGTCAAACATACTATAAGATAAACACCGGTAGAATATATGAGCACTGGTAGAATATATTACATTATATTGAAAAAACAGCTTTTAAAATAATTATTTCCAGTCAAGAACTGATTGTTGTTGTTGCACCAAAACTTTGCTACTGTCATCCACCATTTGATAACGTAGGTGAGTTGTAGTAATTCGTAACAGATTATAACATGCTCGTTACGGATGTATAACCCGGTTCATATCGAATTTTTAAAGCGATATTATGCAGGATAATAAATGAATCGATACGAAGGGTCTTAGCGTATTTATCACCGCAGCTGTAAATCAACGAAAAATAGTAAAACTTGCAGAGCCCAACGATTTTTATTTTCTGACAGGCACTGGTCGGTATCACTCAGAAATGTGACTTTTACTTAGTATTAAAGACAAAAAGTGGAACAAAATTGCAGGTTTTTTGCAGGTCTTACAAGTTTTTTAATTATTAATTGTTAACTTATTGCCATACACGACATTCAAATTAGTAGTAGCCATAAATTAAATGCCACAAAAGCTTCATGATATTTTTGTTAAAGTTGGTAATTTCCAATTCAGGGTTCAAAGTTGAATTCCAAATTTTATATAATATAAAAATGTAAATATTTTTTTAAAGGTGACCATCAGCCAACATTTAACGTCCACGGTAGCAGTTTGTACATTACTTCGTAAGATGGACCCCATATAAATGTAGATGTGCACCGGCGGGGATCGAACCCGTGCACCTACGTGTCTCCTTCAGTCGTAAGGCGCACACGAATGCACCAAGCCACCGAGCTCGACATATTATAAATATCTGAGCCTTTTGAACTTTTCATTTTTAGCCTTTTCGTATAACGGTCACTCGGTCGAGAATTATCACTTCTAAATAGGTTCCTTTTTAGACTTTTTAGAATAGATATCATCGAAGACAAACCTAACGGTAACAAGGATATTAAATTATACCTGATTTACTATACCGGCCTTCTTAGTTATCAAGGAGTATGTGGCAATAGAAATTGTATTACGTTAAGGTTGTTTGGTCAAGCTAAGGTTTGAATCTACCAAAAAGTTTGCAGAAGCTAGTGATTAGTTGGCTAGAGGGCATTTAGAAAGTGCTAGCTAATTTTTGTCCTCAAGTCAATGTGGTTTTTGGAGACCAACGTCGACTGGAATCGCTCTTGCACATTTCTGTCAGACAATTTTTGATGCGACTAAAAATAAACATTGGCTTTAGGGAGTTCGTAGATATGGTCTTCGCTTTCAACTGTCTGCATTTTAATATTTCTCCAAATGTTGGAGCATTTTGGTCTATATATTCACCGTCTGCAATTGATGGGTCGAGGTCATATCCTTCGGGAAACACGAGTCAGGCTGGTATCAGTGAATCGAACTGAAAAGTTCTTACCATTGAGACACTTCCAAGCTCGGTATTCGCACTTAATATGTTTATTGTTGTTGTGAATTTCATTCTGTTCAGAGTCTAGAAGGTAAACCCCAAAATAGTTTCAAGGATGGCCATCAGCAAACATTTAACGTCTACGGTAGCACTTATTAAATTATTTCAGAAGACGGACGCTATAAATGTAAATGTGCAACGGCGGACATCGAGCCCATCTCCTCCGGTCGCAAGGCGCACGTGAATGCACATGCCACCGAGATCGACAGCCGACTAATTCCTGTAAACCGATAGCCTGTGCAAATGTTACGTCATTTTGTCTTGAGCTCACCAGCAAATATGGGCGGACCACTCTGAAACATGTTGAGGTGGCCATCAAAGCGCTAAATCCTTTGGTCTGGACAAGAATACAAGTAAACGGGGCGTTTCGTTTGTACAAATCCAAGGGTTTCCAACGTAGGGTAAGTCTCGTTTGGTGATACTCAGCTTGAGTTATTCCAGACTGTCAAGCGCTTGGGTTCGCTTGTCGATGAGATAGTGAATTTTGCAATTCGCTTAATAGCACAGGCGCCCAAATGTCATCCTGTTATTGCGACACTTCGGAGACTCGGGTAAATTGAGATCCCACTTGAAGGTTTCATCTCAGTGTATAAGGCATTGCTACTGCCGTTTTGTATATGCACTTTCGGCCTCGGATTGGAACTACCTGCAAGTGTTCTGCAGAGCACAAACCATTTAAAACGATGCTATCAGGGCGTTATTTGGCAGAAAGAGTAGAATTCCGGTGGCTAATCTCTATGCTTTTCACAAGCTTTTTCGAATGGATAAGTCACATAAGACGAAAGTCGCCCTTCTGGCCTTCAAGTTGCCAAAAGAAAGAATCCCCTCCGAGATTTCTTTTGCACTCACCGCGGTCCCGTCGTGATTCTAACTCTGTGATACACTCTGTGATACGCATTTCGAATAAGTCCTACAGGCGCCCTCTGACCTGGTGTCTGTAATCAATTTGGGGTTCTCTCCCTCGTCAAGTGAGGGCCCTAAGTTCTATTAGAAGTTTTCCGGGGCAATACTACAGCTCGCAGATAAGATGTATGGAATGTGAGTTCGGAGCTCTTTCTTTCTTCTTACGAATTACGTGCACGTATTTCTGTCGGTCGGTTCTCAAGTGTTATACTAATCGAATATGTATATAATGCAGACAATGTATGAAATTGCATTTATAATTGTAAAACTTTTTTTTACAAATAATTGGAGCTAAATTTCGCTGGAAATTAAAATGGTATTGTATCATTATTTCTACGAGAACTTGAGCGATGTGAAACGTGTAGTTCCGTCAATAAAGCAGCGTTTGCATTTTATTATTTATTTAGTAAGTATCACGTTCTTTGCAATGCGTTAAACCTGTCAATATTAATTGACGAGATTGCCTATTCTGATAAACTATAATATACCTATTTGAGTGTGTCTCTCGGACGATACATGCATTAATGAATGCAAACCTGAATTCATAAACGTTACCAGACTGGCCTTGTGGCCCCTATGACTTTGTCTTAGGGTAACGTATTAGGACAATTAATATATAATTATTAATGAATAACTTTCTCGGTAGTCGTTGTGACCTTGAACATAATAAGAAGAACCTATGCATGAATAGCAAACTGTTTATCCGTTTGTTATTCTTCATCTACAAATAAAAGTTGAAAAGCATGAAGAAAAGGTAAGCAATTCATTCTGCAGGCAGTTTGAAATGTCCCGGTAACGCATTTAGATATCTGTGAATAAAATCCAGGGATAATGTTCAGAAAGTGTAGAAGTTCTTAGGCTCGGCTTATCAGTGGCATTAAATGTACTCATTCACATTAGTAAGTAAGAACATATCAATATCCGTCAGTTGAGCACTGTCCACACCGTAGTTAACATAAAACCACAAAATATTATCCTACAAATAATCGGTATGCCGCGTAAGTAGATAGTAATTACTTAGCATGCTTATAAATTCCTGCTTCTGCGAATGTACCGCCTAGAACATCACGATTCTGATTGTTACATGATGCGACGTTGCCACTAAAGATCTGTTTTGCTATATCAAAAATTTTGTGATTATACCTATCTAATTAGCAGAATACGCCAGCAGATCAATGTCATCTACCACTATTAAGCATCAAGTCAGCAGATTAGATACAGCGCATGATGAATTACTTGTCTCGTGTGGTACAGGTAGTATTACACGGAAGCTGTGGTCAAGCACGAGTTTGTGGCAAGACTATGGTTTATCATAGACAGGCACCAACCAATAAGTATTGCGCTACTTTCGCCATTCCATAGTGAACGAATAGGCCACATGCACTCGATGATGTCATAAGTACTAAAAGAATGCAATCTTTTACGTGAATTGGGCCAGAAAGTACCACCAATATTTCAATAATGTTATGTACTTTCACTTCTCATATCGCTTGAAACCATGTTTGGGGACTATCAGTTAACATTTAACTTCCACGGTATCGCTCTTTGCACGGTAGCAATGTCTTTAAGTTTACATTTTTAAAAACCTCAAAGTCGCAAGATATTGTCCAGAGCGATTTTATAGAGTCATTTCCTCGGATGGAAAAAGACGTACAATTAGCTTCCTAGCTTATTTGATTCATGAACTTTGTTATTGGCAAAATGTGTGCTCCGAATGTACATCTCCGTTCGTGCATATTTTCTAGTCAAACGAGGTTAGTTTAATATCATCAATACAACCCATCGGTTTACTACATTGCTAAAACAATCGTATTGTTTTCGTTGTATGCCACGATCTGTTTTACAGTAGATTTAAGCAGCAGGTGGCTTTATAAATGTAGAAAACACTTTTTCGGTTTCAATGTTTGTACAGTAATATATCGGAAAATAATTCGTCAACGAAGCAAACACCCTTTAGCTGGTTACTTGTGCATTTCCAATAAAGGTCTAACATTTAGCGGTAGAACAATATTAACTATTCGTAATTGTGAGGTTAAGCGAGAAAGGTTTTTCTTCGTTTTTCTACGCTTCGCTTTTTATCGACGTATGGTTTTGCTCTTTCCCTATTATCTGAATGATATGGTTTTACACGTGTTTGGAGTGATTGTAGGCTTAACTTGTTCAGGTTGCTTGGTCAGAGGAAGCTGTGCAAATCGGGCCCGTCCCTAGCTTTTTTAATATTGGCTCTCAATCGTTGTCCTCACGCGAAATTAGCGCGTCATGTGTCCTCAGTTCCCACTTTCTCCGTCTGTCTCCGTCGCTCTGCCTAGCTAAGAAAAATCTTTAGAAATGACCATTAGCCAATATTTAACGTCCACGATACCGCTTACTGCATTACTTCGTAAGACGGACTCCATAAATGTAAATGTGAGACGATGGGGATTGAACCCGTGCACCTACGTGCACCTGCCTAGCTACTGATTTTCTACCTGAGCCTCCTCCCGTGATGGTCTAATGTATGAAGAGTCAATGAAAACGAATGATGTGCATCGCATACAATTTCGATACGACGACGCTAACGACATCCAGGTCACTTTTAGGCGAGGCACACACCGCTTCAGCGGCTCGCGTGCGGTCTGGTCTCTCTAATATGCGGCCTAGATGCACTAGGATAAACCATCGGGGTCAGCTGGTCAGTTGGCCCATGGCGGGATTGATTTGTGGCAGAGGTGATCAGTTCCTAGTTAGCTAATCCAAAAGTGTTACATTGAAAAGGAGTTGACCAACATTCAGTGATTAGTTGCATCATTGACAGAAACAATTCGTGCAGGAAATCGTGATTTCCTGGAACGAGTGCTGAAGTCACCTTTCTTGGCGTTAATAACCCTGGCGATAACAGCTGGAAAATATTCACTATGGTTATATATATAATGATAATTGAGGAAAATCTGTGACAAATTTTTTAGCTACCTAACAAATTTTGAATGAAAATATTAGTCTTATCCTGTAATAGTCGTAAATTGAGGAAAGTGGTATCGGCAGTGTTGTTACAAAAATCTCTTAGCGCCTTCAATTCGATATATATTTTAATTTGAAGTAGAATAAAGAATTATGCACATAATTGAGCTTCTTCTATCAATTATTTCACTTTTAATAAAATCAATTTTAATATTTTGTTCTTAGATACCAAGAAGTTGTTTGTTATTTTATACAAATTGGACTATTTGATAGAACAACAAATTCTGCATATGCTCTAAATAGCATTCCAGATTGCTTGACGTGAAGTTAAAGACAACAGTTAATATCAACCTTTTAGTTAAAACGCTAAAACCATCTGTATCACAGATACTAGATTAATGGAGGGTAGTAAGGTTAATACGATACGAATTTCGGCAAAATAAAAACAGTCTGAAATAATATAAAACTTATTGGGTTTGTCAAAGGGTGTTATGGCATTATCTGCTTAAAACTACGAATTCTATCCAATCAGTTATATATCAGACCCTCTGCTCTTTATATATCTTTGCTACAATTAGTATCGATATCTCGAATTCCAGAAGAGCTATATAAATCTGATTTTAACGCTAAATAAGCCGTCAAATGTATGGAAACCACTGTCGTACTTTAAGTAAGGGAGCTGTTATCTTAAAATTTCTTTTGTCTTAAAAACTGTGTATCAGAAAACCCAATTTCTGATTGCAGCCTGTGCTTTTTTCAGTTGTTTTGAAAAAAAACGTATAAATCCAGAATTTAGATGAATTACACCGGCGGCGACAAATCTTAAATATTCAAATTCTACTATTCATACAACAATAAAAAACAATCGTTATCCTTCCCTGTTGAGGTTGTGTTTTATATGGCAGTTGCTGGATTAAGTAGCTCTCTTCAAATCCTCGGGTTACCATGACAACCTGTTGTGATGATCCATTGGTCGCCCATTCAAGTAAACCCGTAGCATTGTTTGTGGATTTGCTTTTTTGCATGTGCGAAGTCACTGCAAGTAAGATAAGAAAATCTCAGTTTAAAACATGGAGGGTCTTCAAAAGACTCAGTTCGAGTTTTCACTTAGTTTACGATTTATTTTTAAAAATAGAGCTTTGCCACCACTAACCGTCGTAGTCTCAAACGCAAACTACGAAAAAAGGAATTCAAATTTCTTTCCGTTAAGTGAGTTAGAATGAAACAAGATCAAACCTCCAATTTATTCTAAAAAGGGTACAACAAAGCTCACCATATCATTCTGTTTTTCGTGCTGAGATGGCACATGCTCCGAGTTTAGCCAAAGAGAAGAAATTCAAATTTGGTACTTAAAACGCTTCGCATGATTAAGCTTGGTATGCCATCAAACCGCACCTTCAAAGCAAGGTGGAAAATTTTAGGATGATCTCATATAATATTAGACACTTTAAAAATGTATTTTTAGAACGATATGGCTATTATTGCGCTTCTTTGAAAACAGCTATTTAACTCTGCAGCTCTGGATACATGTATAAAGGACCAAGAAGCTTTGTCTTGATTAGTGAAAGCGAAAGGCATAGAACCGATTCAAGTGTGTGTTAACTAAATCACGCAGGATAACATCGAAACTAGAGATGTAGCTTAGAAAATAGGCGTGGAGGAATGGAAAAACTCGTGGTAAATACGACGACTCTAAAATTGCAAGGAAAGGTCACATTATTCAACAATGTATGTCTTACAAATAGTGGTCCACACACACGACCTCTCAAATAGCTTTACACGGCAAATCATTCGTTTAGCAATAATGTCGATTAAGTATGAAATGCTAGATGGGATGACGTCTTTCGTCATTTCGAACGCAAATGTTGCGGCTTGAGTCATGTAAATTTTATTCATAGGAAAAAAATTGTATTATTTGAAAACGTAAACCAAAAGAATTTATTTGATGCTTCTAACGATTTCTCAAATTTTTCTTTCACTTTCTCTAAGCGCATAATTCTAATTGACTCCACCTTGGTGAATTATACTTTTATAGCTAATTTCGCAAATTAAAAAAAAATTTACAAATTAAGACCAAATCACCAACTATTTTCCGAGTCTTAACGATTTATCGTACGAACGCCATCAAGGGGTCGTTATAATTAATGGAAATATTAACGAAATTTAGTGCGTATTTGAATGGTAGCTATCGCCGCTTAAATATCATCTACTTTTTGACGGAAAGCATTACTCCGGTACAATTATAGTTATTGATTTTTATTTTAGTTTTTATTTCGACTGCTGCGTGATTCGGAATTTCCCTATTCCGCATGACTTTAAAAGCCTTATTTAAATTCATAAAAAAATGTCTAATTAAAATCAGGTCAACGTTGAATAACCCTGTCGTCTACAAAGCGTGTTTTCATTTAGGTAGGCTAAAATTAATAACACATTGTGCGACTCCAAAAACGAGGAAATATTACAATAGGTTAAAAGCGCTCGGGAAAAAACTGAAAACATCTATTCGATAACCAATATATCATAAACAATAAATAAACTTGTGAGCAGTACTGATTAATTATGCATGTCCAATGAATGATATTTGCATTCTATAATAATAGAAGCTGTATTACGTTTACATTAACAAATAACAACTGTTGATGGGTTGACAAAAATATTATTAGGTACCGCTAATTGTTACAGGTTTATATGAAATAATTTTCAAAATTCCATTTAACGGAAAGAAATGCACAAGTTTATTACATAGGTATTTTTATTTTATATTAGTTAGTATTTTAATAAGAGGAATAACGCTGTAAATACAAAGTTATTCTTCTTATTGAACTAGACACGTAGGAGTCACAAACCATTTACGTGTTTGTGTGATATTCAAGATTACCGCACGGATCGATTTTATGCAACAGGTAGAATTCCTAGACGAGCAATAAATCGAGAAAAACGGAACTTCTTAGAGATATTTTTAAATAGACCTGTAATGGCTGTAGATTATTCGTGTGAATTTAGTTCGGATTACGTTTCTAATAAAACTTGTTAGGTACTGCTAGATATTTTTGCCTATTTCGTTGAGATATTTCCCGTTGAGCATAAAGCTTTTCGCCCTGAGCTATTGTCGTCTTTACTACTTCTTTGTTTAGCTTGTTGACGATCGGCTTGAAATATTTTTGCTGCTTGCTCTATTGTCTTGTTAGTTCTCTTGAGTTTTTTATGTTTTACTGGTCTCATACGCATGGGTTGCTTATTTTGGGATTTCTTGTCATTTTTTATTTTCTTCTCCTTGCGTGTTAGACCGATTTTATTGCATTTGAAATGAATTTCCTGAGTTGTCACTGCTTATAGTATTTCCTCAAAACTTTTCACTCCTGATTTTTCATTCTGAAGTGTCCCAAGTATGTTCGATTTCTTGCGGTCTTCTTTTTTTGACTTTGCAATTATTATCTCACTTTCAGCATATCTCGATATCATTAGATGCATCGGGACCATGCAAAATCTTGTTGAAATTACCCTCTGGATTTTCACCGTGTGCTTTACTTCCATGATTGTCACTTGCAATTCCATTCTTCTGATCTAACTAGCTGTCTGTTATATGTTTGACTTTCCTTTATTTTATAGTTGTTTATTATTTTCTTGGTGGTAACATTTATACTTAGTTTTATTGTAGATCTTTTCTAATTTCATTGTTTTATCTACTAATTTTCGCGAAGCGAATGAGAGCCTTATTTACATAAACCAGGATAAGCCTAACAACTACAATATACACTTTATCAGAACATATAAAGGGAGCAGCTAGTTGTCTTGGTGTTTTGAAGTGAGTTCGTCAAAAAACTTAATATACCGCTCCGATTGATACGAGTACTTCGATCAATTTAAAAATTTAAGCGTCGCTATTGACACGGATCAAGCTTAATTCTAAATTCCCTAGATCCTAGATTTCTTGGCCCGAATGCAAACCAGTCTTTATTATAAGGTGATTATGCTAATAATATTATAAAAGCACGTACATTTAATACCATTCGCAACTATACGAGGTCTACAGAAATTTAATAGGTGTTACATGTGGACTTCAGAACTGCAACTTCTAGAGGCGAGGGATAAGGGAAATATGGTCCATTAGATTACAAATACACCTCCATATGTACAGATGACATAGCTAGTTTTGACCAGAGAAAACCAATTAGCATCTTTGTTACTAGTATAGTCAAATAAGTGCCGCTGTTTGGATGACATGAGGACAAAGGTGCTGCCGCTTCACTCTTCGCGAATGTGGGGACCGTAATTTAGCAAAACGTTAGCATTCGTGGAGTCGTGCGTGTCAATCATGTCCCTTGATATCAAAGGTGCACGCGGCTCGTGATACAACGAAAATTTTATGTTGAATAATGACACAAAATTCGCTTTCGTATCATACGGGTAGGCCCCCTTCGCATTACTCAGTAATAAGTGGTACGTCTTAGACCAATGTGTCAAGTCAAAAACTGCGTCTAGGGTTGTAAACCCCAAACGTTAAAAACTATTATTTATTATTTAGCCAAAAGAAGGCACAAGCCAGAAAACGACTAGACAGTCACACGTGAACATCATAAGACAAGGCTGGTATAGCGCCAGTTCTATTGAACCAAAATGATATTATATACGAAGGAACGAAAACGACACAACCACCTGATTATTTATATGTACAGATGAACGATATTAACCAAATGGCAGTTTTACTATCACTCTGTTTATACATATATTAAACTCTATAAATCATACATTATAAGACTTAATCAGTTCCCCTTTCTCGTTGAATTATTTACCTCCGTTAATCAGTTGAATGGTTTAAGTCTGGTCAATTTAGCCGTATAAACTATTTACAGAAAATCGTGTCTGTGGCGTGATCCTTCCAAAAGTGCGTAGATCAGAAATGTAAAAAATATGAATAAAATTTGAAGCCGATGATGTAAAGAGAAAACTCCTACTAAACGGCAGAAACCGGAACATCTACATATGCGTTGGCGATGTGGCTTATGAAATACGGAACTTTACGCAAACGAAAATAAGATAAAACTGAAAAAAACGCTTTGCTTTCTATTAGCCAATGTAATAAAATATGCAATAGAATAGGGGTGTAGGCATAATAATATGTTTTCATGTCGTTTTGCTCTGTCACCGCAGAATCTCTTTACTACAACTCATAGAAGAAATTATCTTAGAAGCACTGTTGAAGCTATGACAGGCAATCCTTGTAACTTGCAAAGAACAGCAGCAATACGATGGAAAACATACTGAACGCTATTCGGCTTCTGTTTCAGATTGCTTCGTAATAAAAGTCGCGCTTCGTAAATGTTATCTAACCTGACGTCACCTTTTTGCTGCATCCTGTACTAGAGTTGTATCACGGAATCTTTGGTACCTCAAACATTTTGCATCGTCCGCCCTATATGATGTTCTTTATCTGTTCGATAGGCACATAGTCGCCGTTACTACCATCATTAGACTTTCATGAGGGACGCAGCGAATTTATTTCATAGGTTAAAAAAACTTTGATACTTCTGTCGTCATAAACACTACCTCTACTCAAATGAAGTACAGATTATCTCTATCCAAATACAGTCACCTGTAGCAATGGCTTTACCATCAATCGAGAGGATTTCTCTTGAGCATTGCCCTTCTGAGTATTTTTGATGCTCATGAACAAGTCACCATTTCGCACTTCATTTACAAAAAGGTTCACCTCTAGTAACCTCCTTTCTCAGAATGACTTGAAATGTATTAAAGCAGTTACGGCGGGAAAGAGGTCAGAGACCGCATCCAAAAATCACATCTGACTGTTACTTGGCTTGTGAGCTCATAGGTACGCTGATATTCTCCTTCTATTTGTCATAGTTCATACTTATAATATTTTTGCACGAGAAAAACTTTATTAAGTTGTTGCAGTGCATATTTGAAATACTAATTTCTGCGTTTGAAGTTTGGAACTGCTGCTCGCACTTTAAACGATCCGGACTAGATAAATGTATGTGCATATTTAATATGTGTCACCAACAGGATTCGGAGATCCTATCCGCTGATCATTAAAATGGAATGGCAATCGTTATATTTGCTGCTAGTCTTTCAGCTGCTCAAGTAGTTTGCCTAATATTCAATATACAACTGACGATAAGCAATACAGCAAATGATAAATGTTTTTGGCTGAGGGTCAGCTTATAAATCTTACCGTACATTTTTAAACCGTATACGATGTTCAATTTTAAAAACTATCTCCAATTCAAAAAAAGATATTTTTAATTTATAAACGCAGTATAACTGCCATTCGTTCCATAGGGTCCATGCCTTGAGTTTTGCGTATCGTACCTAAATCATAGCGGTATTCATACTTTTTTACGACGAAACACGCTCATGGGTGCTCTGACGTCATATTATCACCGCAAATATAGAAGCATTTCCTGGATAGTACGATATTTATGTTTGCATATACACAAGCATGCAACACTGCATAGTATTCCTAGTTACAACTTCGTTAATTTAGCTAGTTTTTAAGTTATCTTTCACATAATCGTATATGCATGTTTAACGTGTTATTTCAGAAACGTACCATAGTAACCTGGCCCTTTGACATTTATAATATATGGGTCATTACGGTGGTATAGGCGCACGTGCCGTTAATGTTATGCAAAATTATGAAAATAATATCAAATTATGAATTAAAATTATGGATTTCAAGAAATTTACAAAACGGTTTTCGCCCGCTACTTACAATTCGTGGTAGCTTCTTTTAATACACAGGCGGCACCATGTCCGTAGTTTTAGAGTGAATATTTCTTCGAAGACTGTAAAAATCAAGACAGATAGGCCGTCATAGATCACAGTAAATCACGCTATACTTCTCCCGGGAGTTAATTTTAATTAAATATCCGCACACACGGGTCCGCGGGTTATTAAAATGTACTTCAAAAAACAAGCATGTTAAAAGAGCTACGAGCTATCACGGCTATTTTAGATCAAGCCAATGTGTTCCTAGTAAGTAGTCGAAAGCCCAATACTTCATTAAAGAATACAAGAATACTCAGGAAAAATAACATAATTTTATGTGAGTGGATCATTCCTATTAATAACCTACCTTAAATGTTAATGCGCTGAATATTACTCATTTTAGGTTGCGTTAATACAAAATTCTGCAAATTACCAAACGGCCAAGATATTGATTTCATAGCCCCAAATTTGACAAATCAAGTCTGTTTAAAGAATGGTATCCCAGTTCACAGGAGCGAATATCACAAACTGCATTATATACAATTGAATTATACAGGATTAGATAAGAAATTATCAAGCGTATTCATCAAACAACAATAGGATAGACAGAGAGCAAGGTTAAGTTGTAGATAATCACAGGCTAAATGAATCGGTGTTAAGCTGCACCACCATATTCACTTGTGATGTTTTTATTATAGTATCAATGAATATGGTTGGTTAGCCGGCGCCTGAAGAATTCGTTTCTGTCTCGAACTTGCTTTTGAAGGCCTTGGACATAAGTAAGTAGAACGTCCAGAAAATAAAAGACGGCACCCGTCGGTACTGAGCCCACCGTGCTTCAATTGGGATTTCTGCCGAAATGTACGTTCAGACAATGTAACGCCATTTAGTTTTTGAATCAACGTTACACCATACAATTGCTATTTCTGATCAGAGATAGCGTAGGGAAATGAAAAAGGCTAGAGTTTGGAGCTCGTGATCCTTCCTGAAAGAATTTTGCTCGCTTGAAGTCGCCGTTTTAGTGCTATAGTTTGGTACGTTGAGAAATGTTGTGAATGACAGCACTTCAGGACATCAAACTGTCAAAATACTGGTTTATTACCGTTACCCTATAATGAAAAAAACTTCATTTAATAACTCCCATGGCAAATGAAAAACATTAGTTATTATTTTCCACACATACATTGAAAAGAACTAATCACAGAACGGGTCATATATCCTTGTCGCCTTGGTGTATTGTAAGTTTTTAAGAGTCGTGACACAAAACGGAAGCCATTCTTGCAATAAGTAATATTTATTATTTAGTTTTAAACGCAATAGGTAGATATGCGAAATTATTTTTACCCCGTTCATATTAAAAGATCTCTTTTTAACAAACGTAGAGGATTTGTTATCTCCAATTGTACTACTTTAAATCTCTTTGTTAATCATGTCTAGTCCTGAAGATCTCTTCCATCGAAAATTGTCGAAATGTCAACGAACTGTTTGTAATTCGATATCCGTCTCAGTACACCAACAACGAATTAGAATTCTGGCCTTTCATTTTCTTAAGGTTCAGTTGTATAGCTTTTTGCGCTATTGCGTGATATTTTATAAATCAGTTAATTTGTCAGCTTTACGTCACACAGCACTGCACACTGGTGTCAGCTGACACGCCGACACCAGTGTGCATTGCTGCAATTATCGTAGGGTTAGACAAAAACGGCAAACCTGAGTGGTGATTTTGACCCAATAAAAACCTAAGTGCATCAATTATACTAGTCTTTGAGAGGTAATGTTGGCGAAGAAAGAATTTTTTGCCAGATGATTTTGCGTTTTCGCATACATCTTAAGTTTTAATTCGCGAAGTCCTAATTTAATTTCAGCCAGTGGTCACCTACCGATTTGCGTATCTTACTAAAAAAAATAATCATAAAATATTCGAGACGATGTTTAAAAGTTCAGGTACCAGCTAAATGAGTCGTCTAGTATCTGACAATCTGAATTTACTATTAGCAGTGCATACGGCACTTCTGATTTGCACAATGATTTGCCATCCGTGACAAATGCTTGACAGTCATTTGAGTAAGAAAAAAGCTCCGTCTGTTTTGACAGGATATATGATAGTCGAGCACATTTACCTTCTAAGACACCCAGTAAATGAGAGTAAATCAGTTCAGAAGCAATTGTTGGGAAGTGTTGTTTCTGCTTATTAGAAGCCTCTGCCATACAACACGACCTTACAAAAACCTTACAAGACCTTACAAATCTAGCGAAATTCGCTAAAATAGTGTGGACCTGTTCGTCTCATTCAAACTTTACACTAGAGCTGAGCATGCGCAGTAACGCGAACTCGTCTATTTATGGAGACGTGTAGATGCGTATACAATAATTGTTTTAGTGGACAGAAAATCTAATATGAAAAATAATATATAAAGAAATATAAAATGTTATTTTGAGCATCGTGCGCCTCGTATACGCCTACACGCAAAGAAAGCAAGCTCAATGCAATTCTCAATGCTCCTTCACCTTCGTCGGTCTGTCCATGCGTTCGCCACCACAATTTTATGAGATGCAAAAGACGCCTAAGCTTATTGGTTCGAGCGCTGAAAATCCGTTTTTGCACGGAGTAGTTTTTGTAGAAGTCGTTACAGAAGAGTAGATATTACTGACTTTCCCCGGAAGTGGTTCTAATAATTTGCTAACTGGCATCTGCCAGTTTGAATCGCGCTGACGGCCCTTAAATTGTGCGCTCTTATGTGTTCAAGATATTTAAAGTAATGCAAAAACGTTTCTGAGTTTAAAAAAAAGGTTTCCCGAAGATGTTGAAGTACCCCTTATTGACACGCATATTCGTTTGGAGGTGCTAATCCTCCATAATCGATCTTTTCGTAATCCAATTTTATTTCATATGTCAATATACATATACAGTTGCACGCACCGAATTCGCAATACGATTATATTTTGAACCATGCTAAAAATACAAATGCACAACCTATTTGCACCTTTCGCTTGCTTGTTCAAACTTATCTGTCAAGCCGTTGGCGTCATTGTGTTCCACGACCGATAACGGCGCTGCACCCTATGTGCTTACCAATACCTGCGTGCAACTTTCATGACACTGCAGGTTTCATTGCAAGTTTCAGGCAAAGCTGCAGGAGCGCTAGGAAGCACGAGACAGTTCCCGCGCGCTCCATTATTGCATTATTGTAGGGATTAATGCCATAATCTGGCGGTTGAGTAAAGCGACATAACAAGTGAACTGCACTGTCATTAAGAGTATTGATACTGCCGAGATGTTGTACCCACCCATGTCCATAGGTTTACAAACATCACAAGCAAACATTGTTGAGGCCGAAATAGAGGGGCTCAACCGATTTGGCCACGCACGTATTCCTATCGAACATGCTCATTCGAAGAGGGAAGCGCTTTTCTCCTTGCCTTACTGTGATGACTTTTATTGACTACCATCTTACATGGGAATCCCGAAACGGTCCGCCACCCTCGCCTCAACCGCCGCGGGTGTGTCAGTGGCTCTAAGTTGGTGGATACTGGCACAACGCAGAGCGTTTTACCTTGCACCACAGCACATCATCATGGTTCTATGCCAGCCGATATCGAACCACACTATACTCACCTTCTCACCTGCGAACGACTGCGCGGTATTTTGTGAATATTACTAATATAACTGAAGCGTGTAAATCCATATACATGATAAACACGCAACATCGTCACTACTCGTCGCAGCCGGCTACCTTATTTAATTCTACTCAACTCAATTTTGGCCAGTGCTGCTCAACGACAGAACAATCAAGAACGAACGAAGCCGATACGAGACGCTCGCTGATGATTTTCCAGATAGGAACGGACATCCCTGCGTGATCTGCGACCTGTTCGGATTTCTGCTTGTCTAAAGAAGAAAAAGAGGAGGCGTCAAGGAGCCTTAAGAAGGCGGCCATTAGCTGTGAAATTTTGTTCCTCTGCATGTTGAAAATCAATGAAAGCAGCCAGTAGATTTCTAGTGAGAAAACAACACCGAATTTGAAATACGCGTATTTTGTGAAGCTCACCTCAGTATCGTGGGTTATTGTGATATTCTGCCTCAGGCAAATTTAAATGTTGCCGTTACTGGGGTTCTTATGAAATGTATGCGATATAGTGACATCACAATAATCTACATTTAGCCGGACTTTTACTGAGCGTAGTGAATCTCTGAGAAGTACTCCTAAGAAAAGGACGTCGACACAATGGGAGGCAGAGGTGGGATGTGGTTCGTAGTGAGTGTACCGAAGGAAGAACGAAAGGAGGGTACGTATATGCTTGATTTCTCAAACAAAGAAAAAAGAAATGACACATAACAATGCCTAAAGTAGATACGACTAAACCAGTGCTTGCGAAACGATACAATAAATCTACAATTTTATTTATATGTAGGTATATACTTCGTTCGCCCTAGTATATTGTAATACCAATATTTCTCTAGAATATAGAAATGTTTAACACAAATAAAAAAATAATAAAACTGGAAAGGGTGGATAAATATTCAAAAATAGAGCTTTGTGTACAAAAAATATAGGCCGCTAAGACACGAATGAGTTCCAAAATTTTGAGCTTCTTACACACAAGATCACTTTGGTTGTTGGTGACAGCGTATATTCCGACTAAAATTTATGAACAGCAGTAATGCGTTATACCTGGTTATATGAACAAAAATATTTTTTGGGCTGCAGTATATTCAGGATTTTGGTGTACATATTTTCACAATTTTGACAATTCCATGAATTTTGAAATTTTTTTTTTACAAATCTATGTAATAAAGTATTGCCTTAAATGTAGGTGCAGTTCAAATTGAAACGGATATTTTACATGTCGTTACTTACGCCTCAATAATAGAATATGGAGAAGGAATCATGGAAAAGTAAATGAAGGTTTATTGTCTAATACAATACAGGCATGTATTCAGTTCAGGCCATACCGTACAGAGGTACGAAACAATTTTCGGAAATGTTATTTTCTAAGGATACGTATTCCTACATTTAATGAAACGGCGTCAATAAAATTACGTTCAGAAGCTATTTATGCAATGCTACAAGGTTGTAAATTTATTGACTTTATCCTGATATCGGAATATACGCAAAAACCCATTATACTTATTTTTGTTAGCATGTTTGAATTATTTTTTACTGTTTATTTAGAAGCTTTTTAGTATAGGTCCGATCTCAAAAAACACATGTTGAAGTTTATCGATCTTACCGATTTAATTGCTACCATTAATGCTAGGGATCACTGAACGTAACCACTACGTTTTTCAATTACTGCAGACAGCATCAAGTTATCGTTATATGACTACACAAAATAGGTATGGTTCATTTAACCCGTGTAAAATATGAAAATGTTACAGGCCTCCAATAATGTCTCCAGCTTGTATAGCGTTTATCCACGTGAAATTAAAATAATTACATAATTACACCTTTCTAGACATTCTACACTTGAAATTGCAGAAGGTCTAGAAAAACATTATGATGATAGAATACTCTAGGAAAGTCAGTTTCTTTGACATGGAGCACGTGGGTATATCTTATATCATCCACATGAGTAGAAACGGCATTTTTTGCCAATGTCTGCTTTGCTTGTTAGAAGAAAAATTGACCCGGTTTTTGGGTATTCTTTTAACAAGGTTTTTGCCAATCAAGGTTACGAACGCGTAGGCAAAACATCCAAGTAAGACATATCTTGAAAATGCGACTTAGTTTTAAACAAATCCTCGAGATAATCCCACAAGACAATTGGAGCGTATCTATGTCTAACAATACGTCCATTGATAAAAATCTTAGCCAAATCGAAATGTCTGAGCAAGAAACTAACGACAATGTTTCTTAAAGTTAGCTAATCTTGGCAACTAAATGTTATATTAGGTGAGTAAACAAGGTATTATATTTGTTGTGTTATATATCAGCATTACTTAAGGATTACTTTAATATTGAGCCTACGTAATGGTCACTCAGTGCAAATGCTTTTATATTTGGTTAAGTAGAAAGAATTATTGTGCAGTAAAGTGCATGTAATAATAATAATAATAAATATTATTATTATTACTATATGTATATATCTTATATATATATATATATATATATATATA
>MNPL01002561.1:9477-22582 GCA_002081605.1 Tropilaelaps mercedesae
TTACTGTCGGCTGTGCATTGCGATACTATGTCCATTTAAGTAGTCTTGGAATCTATGGAATCTGAGGCGGTTGTTTTTAAATACTTGTTATATATCTTCGATAATGTGCACTATGGTTGAGATTAAAAACAATCTATTTTTTATGTTGCGTCATAATATATGTGGTGTTTCCAATTTAGAGGCACTTGAAGACCAACGTGCCGAGCTGACCCGCAGCCGCCAATTGGAAGTGGAGAAAGCTCGTGAAGAGGAAAGGTCCCAGCATGTTGCTCGATTGGCCGAGGCTATTGACCTACTGCAGCAAATGGAAGCATACCTTCAGGCCAGAAAATTGCTCGATGAGGCGTCCAAGAAGGTTAGCGGCACTTTAAAAATTATTTACGTCGATCTTATGATTATTTGCGTCCCAAAAAATTTTTTTAATATGGATAATGTCAAGTTTGCTTGCCATCCGAAGTAGTTCTTCTTACTAGTCGCGTGTTAGCTTCTCGTTTCGACCGTTCTATGTGCCCGATGCCGTGGAGAAGGCGAAATCCTCGAGGAAACATGCTCCCTTTTTTCGCGCCTGCTAGTAGCTAGTCTTACGCGGTCGGGGTGTTTCAATTGTCTTCGGCAATAATAAAACTGCGGTTCTAGTCACTTTTAGAACTTCACCATATTTCACATATCTAAAACTGTTTTCTGTTTCACTTGGAAGGCCAAGTCTCTTTGGCTCTCTTGCGCCACATTGAAGCATGTCCTAGCTCAGGGTCGCACCGAAAAACACGATCCTCAGCCCCTTGCTTCAGATATCGTCCCGCTACAGGAAGTATCCGAGTCTTCCGAGTTTGTCAAGGCCGTCCTGTCGACGATATCTGACAAGGCTCTCAAACGTGGAGTCTACCCTGAAGTGGCTCTAAAGGAGCGATTTTACAAGGTTTGCTGCCAACTGCTTAGAATGACAATGAGAATGTTAATATATTCAATCTAATTGTAATTGCTGATCGCCTATGAATGCGTTGAAGGCGCAAAGAATATGGTAGTATACAGCCTTGTAGTTTCTACTACGATATCTTTAACGACGTCTGGTAACAAATGAAGTTATTGGCTTAATATTTCATTTTCTCTACAAGGTGGAAACCGCGTGCCGTCGCTTAGCACTAATGGAGGATCAGAATGGAGGTGGTCCCGGTCGCTATCTGCTTTCTTATCTGATGTCGCTCTTCATGATCTACCCCAAGCCAGTACCCCAGGAAGAGCTCGATAAAGAGCAAAAGGTAAACAAAAACGGAACGCTTGAAGATGTTCCAGCACACGAAATTCCTCTGGTCGGTTATGTGATTACTAAATATTTATTAAAAATGCGTAATAAGTTACTTCTTCTCATTAGCCTGTTATATGCGGAAGGTGTAAAACCAACTTTTTTTGTGAACATTTTCGTCGTCCAGGTAATGTTTATAATAGGAACATTTCAGAATTCTCAACCTGGCCTAGTTCAAATTCCGAGGGCAAGCAATTTTCAGCTTATTTGAATACCCAGTCTAACCAAGTAAACGGATAAAATTTTACATATTTTGAAGAGATGATCACATCCGTGTTTCACAGGTGTCTTCAAACTGTTTTTTCTTCAAGTAGCTCAACTTACCGAAACTGTGTCAACTAAAAGTGAAGACCCAGTTTCGTTGTTTGTAAGCAACATGTTTTAGATCAAGGCTTGTATACAATATACCTCGATATCTAACATCTTTACGCCCTCTTAGTGGCTGATTCTGGGTGTTCCTTATTGGTTGCCAAACTTGATTATTAGATTTTCTACACTTTCTTGCTGTTGGAAATAGTTCAAGGGGGTGCTTCGTAATGGCGGCTGTGTTTCCATATTGTTTCTCTCAATTAGGTCACTTTGTTCTCGTACACTTTGAGTGATTTCAGCTGGTCTTTCTAGAAGATTCTCGTGCCGATGCTCTAATGCGTCGACGAAATCAATATGAACCCTCAAGGGTTTTCGGTTTTTTCCAGTTGTGTAGATACTGTACAGTCTTGTTAATCTGTTCAAAGCATGGATTGGAACTCTCGTGTTGGATTGTAAAGAGTGAGGAGTAGACAGTGGTCGGTCACAAGAGCCAATTTTTACAGCTATCTTTGTAAGGGGTCATAACTGCAAAAACAAACGCAAAAACCTTTGTATGTACTCGTAAGTAATTTTGCGGAGGAGTATTGGGCTTGACTTGCAAGTGCTATTCTTCTACGTTCTATCAGAAAAGTTATGGAAAAAACTACACCGACGCCGTTATGACTTTCATCTTTCATAAGAATGACGTATTGGGGTATTCGAAATTGGGGAATAATTGATGAAGTTTCTGTAACATGCAATCATTCTAAACTTATGTACTGTATATAACGCAAGGTAAACGTCTTTATCTACAACTCCTAATTGATGATCAAATAATTCCTTTAGACCTCGCATAATTTTGAGTAGTCAAATCTACTGGCTTCCTAGATAGAAGATGGGCCTAGAATCTGTGTACAGCAACGGTATATAAGCTAGGCGCAGTGAGTTTAACTCATGCTGTTTAGCCTAATCCGGATATATTATTCGTTCCGACGTCTTCGTAGCGCTCAAATACGCTCTCAAAAGTTCTACCACCCTAAGGACAATAGGCAAATACTGGAGTACGACTCACTAGCAAACTTGTAATGGTTTCGCTGTGGTGTTTTCCGTTTCTTTTAATGTCTCCTTATATTCCCGATGTTAATCGTTGAGGATTGGTGAACCACCTTCGTCGTCCGTTTTGTTGTATCTTTGATTGGATAAGTTTATCGAGGCCGCATCAGCTGAAGGACTTAAATACGTTCTTCTGAAGTAACGAATATATTTATGTATATTTTTATAAAATATATATTTTAGATGAAGGGTCGTGTACTTTTAGGGATCAAACAAACAATAATGTAGTGAACATAGCACCTTAAAGAAAGGAAATTACAAAACCATTAATTTCATTCAGGTCAACCCGCTCATATGGGACACGCTGGACATTCTTTCTCGTGTACGAGCGTCATTGCAACGGGAGGACCTGGAACAGGCGTTACGCTACGCCAATCAACTTAAGGGTCAACCGAGACAAGCAGCAAAGGACTGGATACAAGAGCTGCGTCTTCTGCTGGAGACTCGTCAGGCAGCTATTGCACTTATGGCGTACGCGGCCGCAACAGTCGCCCAAGATCAGCCCAAGTAGTCGAAGCGAGGTGGCGCTGAAACGATCGTAGCTAGGTGTTGGGTACCATTGGGTAAACGCGAATTGATAGTGGGTTTCAAAACAGTCATTCTCAAAAACACACATTGCTTACATTACGAGTAAGTAGCTAGACCTATCACAAACGTATGTCAGTCGTATACACTTTCGCAAGAGGACGATTTTCGGCTACTTGTACTTCGTACGGAATCATAAAAAGCTGGTGGAACGAAAGCATGATGAAGTGAAAAGTAGAGTAAAGAAAAGGGTGGCCAAGCAGTTGGGTAGTAAGGGTTGAGGTCCGAGTCTGCGGTGGCAACGAAGTTTTAGATAAAAAAGAAGCATGTGCGGTATAAAATAGAGGTAAATTTACTGCTGATGTAGTATGCACTATGGTATGCTTGACCGAGTTCGATTGTGAGACATCGCTGTGCACGCTAGTGAGGTGAATAACAGATATTTTCTAAGCGAATGACTAGGTAAAATTTCAACTATACACCATCGGTCCACTAATCTACGCCTGGACACGCCGTAGAACGATGGTGGCGCGCGAAACGAAATTACGATAGCTTGCCTCTGTCACATAGTAGTGTTCCGAAGTCAAATTCTAAGCTGAAAAACGAGGAGTAATTTTTTCCTCATGTATCAAAATACTATTGTAGGAAGCGACGAAGGCACGTGAGTCGATGATCCCATTTAGATAATTTAAATCGCTATTGTCACACTGCGGCCCAGACGATAAAAGTGAGATCCAAATGGATAATGTGTTTTGAAGGGACGCAGGATATGCATGCAGTGTGCAACTGGGTAGCTATTCTACAGCTACAGAGCGTGCGCTGCGATCTAGCGCGTCTTGGTTTTTCCACTTATGGTTAGAAACGTAGATTAATAAAGCAGAAGTTGGTAACACACATGTTTTGTGTCGCAATCGAGCCGTTTGTTTTTTTTCAAGCAGAATAGATCACAATGTAGAAAACAGATCATCTACATTATTAAACCGGTCCTCACACATTGTCATTATTAATTGCTATTCCATTTAACTTTGACTGAGTAACGTACTCTGTGACGACCCAAGTGCAGTGGTTAAGCAATGAGAGCATAACATTAAGCATATGTTGCAACATAAACATACACATATATTGCATATATTGGATATTTGTATATTTCCTTCTCTGCTCAGCATTTCCATAAAGACAAATTTCGACATTTAATCTTAACGGTGGTGTTTCATTCAAGGCTGACTGAACCAACGCGAACTTGACAATAATATTCAGTGTACTTGATTTTAATCACATCTTGTTCTTTCGTCAGCCTAAGATGCCTGATGAATCGCGCCGTTTTAGTGTGTTGAGTTTTTTCAAGTACACATTGACAACGACGATAAATATTCGGCGCCTTTAAAATGTATCAGAACTTAACCATGATTAAGAATTGATTGTTAAAATTTGATGAGAGTCAGTCATCAAAGCAGTTAAGGGAACTCTTTACCGTAGACAAACAGGAATGCTTTAATTCTAAGCACCGTTTGCATCGCACTTCACCGGGTTTGGGAACAATTGTAATTGCGTCGTAAAACCGACATACCCATGAGAAGATACATATAGTCACGCGATATAACCACCCTCAAGCACTTGGTATGGAAAACGGCTAGATGGGTTTTTTCTACCTTAATAGCTAGCTAAATATACTTCTTGCATAATTGTGAAATGTAAACTGTTGTTTCGAGAAACTTCAGGGAACGAGGTGTGACGAAAAAAGACTATTTAGAACAGCAAAATGCTATTTTAAATGGTGTCATCAGAAAGTTACGTTTCCTGCTAACAGGAAATTCTAGCAAGTGCTTTCAAAAAAGTCTTGCTTTTGTAGATGCACATTACTAGAGACATCACATTGGGAGCAGCTGTCGCATAAAGTATTTGAAACGATATTGTATTCACATTTTGAGATTCTCCGTACCAGAGGATCAATTAAAGCAGTGAAAGCAACTGACGGAAGCATTTTATGAGAGTTTAGACGCACACACTTTTTTCTGAGCTATGATTATCGTTCGCATAGTTTAGATCCTAATGAATAATTCATCTAGTTCCGTAAAACACATAGTTCGCCTTTGCATGCACATTTTAATACCACCTTACAAAAATATATATCCGTTGATTAAGCGAAGTATCTTTGTGCGTATATACCCCATCCAGTTAGGTCTGTATGAACGAAGACTTGGGCTGGCTCGAAGTGAAGAGGATCGTGGTCCTAACAAGTGCGTTCTCGCACTCTTAAGAGAATAGCGTTAATGCGAAGTAGCGTACCTATATGTACTTTTCTTGCACCTCTAAAAAATATTAGCGTAATATTATTTTCGTTGCGTTTTTGTAGGGATAGATTAAATAAAGCGTTTTTAGTCTGTGTGTCTAATTGATGTCGAGCAGCTGTGACGAAGCTCGTGGTTGGCTGTGTGTCTATTTGATGTCGAGCAGCTGTGACGAAGCTCGTGGTTGGCTCATACTTGTATGGGTGTCTTAGAGATCTTTTGCATGCAAAACGTGAACTACGAATAGCGTATACGATAAAACAAAGAAAAAATTAATAGGACATATGTAATAATTAAGCGATATTATCATGAGTAAGGAAGAGAGCGTGTTAAATGCATATGTACTCTATTATTTTTTCCATCACTTTTTACTTTTTTAATTTTTTATTATACATACTATCTTGACCTTTTCAATAAATTCAGAGTATCGAACATTGCCGTCTCTACACTTGACAGATATTCTCTTTTAAAACATTAATTTCTAACTCGTCCGTCCAGTGAACATCAACCGCTCCTTTGGGAACCGCTCATCTGCTCCTTTGTGAACATCAACAAGTGAATCACTTCCTCAAAGTTGAATCGACTGCCAGCTCGCTGCATATATACAAGTACTACAATCAATTAAAGGTTTTGTTCACGTACGCTGTTCATGCGCTTACTGTTTCTATAGGTCACGCAGCAGTATATAACACAACACATCAGGTGCACCGGAGGCGGGTGATAGGTTGCATTCTTGTTAAATACGCCTGTTACAACACTTTCAGGTAAACACACAATTGTAAGTTTGAAGAAGCTGTGCATGGCTCTATAATTAACAACGTCGCTCGTTTGATATACGTACAGGCTATCTGGAACCCAAAGGATGGACTACGTGAATATTAAAACGCAGCTACAAAGTGGTGGGCGCGGTGCCCGGGTCAAGAGTGAAACTTTTCCTAGAATGTAGAAATAATTCAGAGCAGACGATGCACGCCGAATTGCCTGAAATCGGAAGAACAAGATTCTGACAGACTACCAGACTACAGACTTTTAGTAATTTCTTCTTTCATTTTTTGCAAACTCTGCATAAACGAATGAAGATTTAGTTTAAGTCACGATTTTACCTCGTTCATCCGCTTGAGTCTGATCTTGTCAGACCCGTATTTCTTGTTACACACTGAGAGCATTAGTTACTTTCTAAGATATTTCCTGTTAAGATGAATTCTATTGAACTGAGTACATTTAGGCTAGCATCGTCATGCTTTACAGTTGAATTCAACAATAACGGTGATGCACGAACCTAGTACAAGGACGGCAAGAGCAGCTGGGTGAAAAAGTATGCCAACATAGGACCCGATGGCTGTGGATAGTACTGCACAGGCAGCTAGGCAGAATGTCAACCCAGCCTTATCGTCATCTTCATCGACCTCCGACGACTTTTGTTTGCCCTGCAGGCAACAATTTGACAGTTTTTACCGATAAGTAACTGAGCAGAAAAAGACAAATACCGCCGAAATTATTGCTTTAGTAGTTGAGGTCATTCTTCAGGCATTTTGTATCAAGTACATAGCAGACCTGAGCTCTCTCAAGTCATCTTGATTTCTTGGTACATTACTATGGCACGTTCATCTTATACGCGCATAGCTATTAGAAAGCGCAACAGCAAAGGCTCGAACACTAGTTTAGTTTGAATCGTCTTTCGTTAAATATTGCTTACATATCGTCGATAAAAGAATGAAAATAACTCGCATAATTCGAAAACCAAGTTCGACGGAAGATGTTAGCCTTTCCTAGTTACATTATAGTAGCACGAACATTGCGACGGTTAAGCTAAAAGGAAATCTGTCATACCTGACCACATTCTTCGATAGTTTCTTTCGTGTTACTACCGCTCTTTGTTGCCTTAGTAGTGTATGCCAGAATACTGCTGTTTCCGCTCTCAGGAACTGTTTTTGACGGAGGTGTTTTCCGTTCTGGAATAATGATGAGATTTGAAGGAGCTGAGCTCCTACGCCCAGGATGGAGAGTTGCGCCACGACGCAGCGGCATCTTTTTTGGCAACAGCTCCATTAGGACTAGAAAATGACGCAGAACATTCGGTGGAATTACTCATGTGTATATCTCATACTTGTATTTACCGTTGGAATGCAAGCAACATGTATTCATTGGCTCCTTAATTTAGTCCCTCTCCTTCGACCATCCTTAATTAACGAACAAAACCGTAAAGTGAGGGTATACTATTTTTAACTTATCCCCTTCACGACAACGCAATACCAAACAATTTGAATATGGACAGTGCAGAAATGAACGGAGATAGTTGGACTCCTTAAACTTAAGTAAGTGACTCTTTGTCTTATTGCAAAATGACATAAAACCATTTGGTATATATTACCTTAGCGCGATCTAAAGTTATAAATTACAATAGCAATCGATTCTCGTGGTATCGATACGATGCTTTAGGTAACGGCGTCTGTTGGACTTCCACCATTCTTGTCTATAAAGCTAATAGCCACTAATCCTCAATACGTTTTTATCACGTGGTCTCGGTAAACAAAATCGCTTTCAAAAGCTTGATGCGAGAATTTGAGAACTAAATTTGACGGGGAAGTTTATTTAAGTTAGACGATTGGCGAAATTAGGAAATGTAACTTCCACTTCCAAAACTCCAGCTACAATGGGCAGCTTCCAAGTACTCACAAATTTTGTCTCAGTTCTGGCTGAAGGGTGAAATTTTGCAGGCACATGTGGGCTCGCGTTTCCCATGGCCTATGATCTCCGTGTTGAGGCTTTTGACAGTAGCTGGCGGGTTCCTGAAATGATGACTCATAATATTCTGTTGTACATTTAAAGGATTTGTAGTCGACATCTACACTTTACAAGCACTCATACGCCGATAACAACAACTGGTACCAATTTTTTTCCGATGGGTTCACGTTGATTCGACTCTCATTATTTTCCGTTTCATTTGTTGGGACAAATCTATTCCGAACGCCTACGCAATGAATAAACTGGTGCTGGCGTTGGACCGCATCGCTCCGGTTGCATGCCACGAGCTGAGAATCACTGTCCGCAAATGATGAAATCACGCTCCTATCCTCATTGAATGTTGTCGACAAATTGCTTTATATCGAAAAAACTGTCACAGTAGCAGGACACGCGGCCAACGGCAGCGAACTACCTGAGGAAGCTGGTAGCTGCTTACGGCCATCATCTTCCATTATGTAGAAGACATATTGATGATCGTCCGTTACACGCAGCCGGACATAGGTAGCCCATAGAAATGTGTCCAAACGTAGGCAAACGAATCTGCAATGCTAATGACCTTCGGTCGCCTCAAGCAGTTAACTGAGAGGTGGTGACTAGAATGCCCGATTAGCCTAACAGAGTGAGGATCAGTGAAGTGGCAGAGTGGAGCAATGTTTGGGCAAGGGATGCTCTATGGCCAAAAGCCGATTGCCATAGGTGTTTGGAATTACTGACCGGGACTAAGTTACTCGGGCAAAACTGCACGCTGCTTTCAAGGAATCTTCTTCCTGCTGCAGGGGCAAAGACTCGAAGAAGAAAGTAAATATAAAATCCTACAACGTCGTTTTTTTGCTGTTAAATCGAAACTAATCATATCGATTCTAGGAACATTAACAACGCCACTGCATACTAATAGCGCGTAAATTTTATTGCGTGGTGTGTTTCAACGTATAGCTTGCTACAACCACGTAGTTAGATACATGGAAAAGTTCCGTACATGGTAATGTTCCGATATGAGCTACAGTACGTTGTATATGTTGTATATGTTATGAGCAGGTTCAAATACTACTCGAAAACCCGCATCATTTTGAACTCTCTTGTGAGATGAGGAGAACGTAACGCTACCGGGCTATTTTATTCAAACAGAGTTGCCGCCAGGTCAATAGTTGATTACAGTATAGCCCTGTTAGAAACACTTTTCTAACTTTTCTAAACCACACACCAGGTGGTACGATTTTGTTATCCTGCGGAAAGTTGAAAGTAATGCACGTGTGCGAGTCCATCTTGAAACACTGCATATACACCATATTTACACTCCGTCCATGGTATATCCATAATCTACTAGTAATTAGGGGTAAGCTACTAATTTTATAGTTACGCATAGAATGTGTCGACCGGCGGTATTAATCATGCTTTACTATTTATTATACATATATCATAAATGAATTGAATTCACTAAATAAAATCATGCACTTTTAATTCACAAGCTGGTCGTAGTTGTAATAGTAAACCATCGGTAAGACAACGGCTTTACAACGAATCAGCTGTGTGTACAGCCAACAATATACGAAACTCTGACTGGCTACGTATGAACCCGTAATTAATAGCGTGCCGCCTGATTGTCGTTGAACAGTGTTAACGTGGTGGACCAGGAATTGGCTGACTTTCCAATTCGTCAGACGGATTAATCAATCTTCCCTAAACCGTAAGTGACCGCAGCGACACAGCTGGCCGTTCACCGCTTGACTTGGCCCTGACTTATTAAATTATAGATAAAGTTGCTGTTACTGTTATGCCAGCACGTTACGTCGCTTCTCTTACAAATTACTAATACGTGCTCAAAGTCGGTAAAACAAAATCGAAAAATGTCCGCCTTGACTCAAGCGCACAGATGACATGAATTGGGTTTAGATTTCTATGGGAAATCGTACTTTTGAAAATTTTCAGTTTTTCAAATAGGACACGGATGGTTGGCGTCGATGCGGTTGAACGCGTGTGAGCTAATGGACACAGTACGCATTGAAATTCTTTTCGAAGCAGTACAAGAAAATTTTGAGACAGTTAACGAGAAATACACAGACTTTAACCCACTGCAATGTAGACGTACGCAGGCTCTAAAACAATCCTAACTTTGTCTTTTTTTATTTGCTGATTTACAGCACGCCGGAGTGCCAATTTCGACATTAGCCCTGAGCTGCCGACGTTGAGCCGTAAAGCAGTATAATATGGCTTACCCTACGTCGCTTTATTTGGGCACTAGCGATTGGCTTCGTACGATGTACGGCAATCTAGCTATGCAGACTAGTACGCAGCTGAATGTTACCTCACCGGAGACACTGACATGAGGATTAACGCGATAGGTTTTTCTATAAAAATATATTTAAAATTTAAGCTACTTAGTCGCAACGCAAATTTGAGATAAAACTGCTGTTATAATTTAGGCTTGTGTTTTTTGAGATCCGTATCATAAAATAATGCCTTAAATACTGAGTCTTCTTGCTATTCAAGGGGACTTATTGATAGCGCTTCTAGATTTTTAAATTATGTCATTTTTAGCACAGCTTTCCTTCAGCATAGATACATTTTGAACATCTATCACTGAGCATCTTTAAACAAGCTAGATCTATCAAACCTTTCCATTTTGTTTTAATTAACCAACTAACGTTGAATCTGCTCGTTGTTGTTGGTTACATTCTACAACGGTATTTACCGACCAATGCAGGATCGGTGTAAACAATGCCGAGAGATGTAGCGTTTTTTTCGCCTTCAAAGGTCTTGTCTTAGACGCCCAGAAACCAGGACTCTCTTGGTCACTAGCCTAGTTTGTAACCCACCAGGCGCAGGGTTGAGGGTGAACCATGCTGATATTTTGCCACGTAGGCTGCAACCGGCATCTACGGTTTTCGGGGATTGAGATCCCCCGACCATTCCAGGCTCGCTTTACATACATCTCAGCTGAGTGGACAGAGCGCTACGCACCAAATTACGTTAACATCAGCCATGCAATACGGCCAAAAGGTATTCAAGGCCTACTGAATTCCACTCACTCAGATTTTCTCTGCCATAAGCACGTACTTGTGGGCACGCACGCTCCGCACGATCTACAAATGCCGTGTCCGCGCATAGAATCGCCTGCCTTTCCGGGATCGAATTCGTGTCACGCATGCGTCTCGTTTGGCAGTTTGTCCGTCTGAGGCTTGTTGGTGGCACGCTAGCTTGGGACACACGCGCCGCTCGCGAGAAGCGCTAATTGTCGGCGCGTCTGCATCATTAAGGCACTCAGGCCGCTCGGTGAAGCGCTGGGGACTATAATGGATCATGGCTGTGGTGGGACTTGGCTGATCCGGAGAGACTACCACGTCTAAAAACTGTTTTCTCCTACTCGACGATGGAAACGCTTCGGACGGGTCGTACTTATCGCAGAACGATTATTGGATGGGTGTTGCCGCTCATGCGTGTGGTGTTAGCAGTGTAGATGAGAGCTACGCGGAGCATATTCTAAATTCAAGTATACTTTATCGAAATTCAGTTAGCGGGGCGGCGTTATTTTAATCGCGCTAACCAATTCGATACCAGTCTGTGTAGGAATGTTTACGGGATCAGCAAAAAGCCCGATATATTCTTTAGGACTGATCATAAGTCAACATTTAATATTCACGGTTGCGCTTTTCGCATTACTTTGTAAGACGGACCCCATAAATGTAAAACGGCGGGGACTGAACCCGTGAATTTACGTGTCTTCTCCGGTCGCAAAACGCACGCAAATGCACTAAGCCGCCAAATTCGACCAAAGAACCGATATGGAGAGTTTCAACAAGTATATAAGGTCATTAACATATATATATGAGTAAGGGTTTTGCCTAAACGATGTAAGGATATGCAGAACAGAAGTGGCTACTTGGAAGGACGAAACATCGATTTTCACGTAGGATACAATTTTACTGAATGACGTGTTGCCATTGAAACGAATTTATATGCACTTACAATTTTAAAATGCAAGGGATTTCAAGTAAAGGAAATCTGGCATTACAAAACTCAATAAGTGCTAGTATGCAATATAAAGCACTTATTTTATCGCACATGATTTCACTGAAAGGATTCTGCAGTCCATTTGCTCGGTGCAGGCGAAACCAAGCATTTCGTAAAAATTATGAAACACTGTACATAAAAAATTCCCGTTGGAACCTGGCCTAAACCAAAATGTTGCGTTTGTAGCCTTGCATTGCAATCAAAGCTCATCATAAATAGAGTTTGCTTTATTTGGTGATTTCTTGCGATTAAGGCCGCGAGTTCTTCTGGAGTCTTTTTGGGTACTTATCAACCGTAATAGAAAAAGAATGAGATGGATTACCATATTACCTACATTGCATCGCTCGATTGGAATCATCTGGACATAATATTTGTTTCAGGAAGACTTGTTAGGTGAATTTTAGTTGGTTAGCCGATAATAGTGCGACGTAAAAAGGAAGCCTTTTACGACCTTTTTCGACCTCATTTCGAACCACCTCATTGGATCAAATTTATCAAAATCAATAGGATATAACCATATGTGAATAATATATCATTCTAAGATGTTAACTTTTTTTTTGGTAGTTTAACAATCTCAAGTGAAAGCTGTCACTAATAATTTATACGTAATTATTACAATTACAAGTTACAGGCAAACCGGAAAAGGTTTTTCGTTAAGAAAAAAGTGTATAGCTTAGAATTAAGGGTTAGCTTGACCCTATAATTATATTCAGACCAAGTCCATATGAAAAACAAACTTCAAAGCCGGTCTATAACGATGTTTCATCAAAAATGAGCTCGGTGGCTTGGTGCATTCGTATGCGCCTTGCGACTGGAGGAGACACGTAGGTGCACGGGT
>MNPL01002561.1:23240-36322 GCA_002081605.1 Tropilaelaps mercedesae
AAAAAAATATTTTTTTCATCAAAAATGGACTCCAATTACGTTCTAACCAAACACATACTTGTGTGCAGAGGCAAAATAGGTGTCCGCAACAGTACTTCCATATTCAGCAACTATACGCCATAATCGATTGTTTATGATTGATTTTCTCCGAACATCGTTACGTAGTAACTGAATTATAAGAAATCGTCGTTTGTTTAAATATGGCTCGCGGATCGAATCATTCTGCTGCCGTCGTCCAGACCCTAAACCGCTAAATGCCTATTCCCACACTCTACTTACTCATTATTGACATTCGTTGCTGTTGCCAGTTTTGTACTTCATGCGACTGTTGTTGATCTGCTTGTCTTTTTATACCGCCCTGCTTCTGTCCTTGTTTGCGTCGTTTTTCTCCTACCCTATCTTTTTTTGCGGTCTCAACCACGGCACTTAGCAGCTTCCTTCATGGTTCTTTTCTCGTGGGAGCTGTTAGCAGGAGGATAAGCATTTGTGTTGGTCAGGCGTGCAAGCGATGTGCATGCCGTAGATAAGCCTGAGCCGAGAGAAGACGCAAAGCGATATACAATGAGAAGTAGCGACAAAAATGCTAACCTATTAACGTTCTTTTTGTCGCTATAGCAGTTACTATCGATATTGACCTTGATGTTCGACATCGTCACGGGGAACGCACCGCAGAAAATTTGCCTAGTCCATCACATTACCTTTTTTCAACACTTCCTGCTTCCTACCTGATGGCGGCTACAGTGGGCTAGCTGATCATTGTCACACGAAAAGCTGTGTGAATAAACTCCGCTCCGATTCCCGGATGCATAGTGAGCTGGATTGCGTGTCTCTTGTGTGTTCCAGCTTACATCTGTTAAGTGTTACAAGGACAAATGATCGTTAGCAATGATTGGCCGGTTTAAGAAATGACGCGATTAGAAAGTACCTCTGCATTATGTACGTAACAAACAGAACGGGTGCAGGCGACTGAAACCATTGAGACTACAGCGAGACCAATGCGCAGCTCACAGACATGACAGTTATCTCTGGTCATCTTCACGTTCCTAACGCAAAAGCACTTGTTTGAGAGGGAAGAAGAAAGATGGTCGACTTCATATCCACACGTCTGACAATGGCTCAGGGCATAATCACGGCCCATCGATAGATGATAGTGGTCATCGACAACGGTTCGGTCCGACACAGTCGACACAGCTGATCCAACAGCCTCTGTGCATTAAGTGGGATGGCCTGTTGCGGCAGAAGTATTTGAGCATCCGACTACCTCCTTTTCGTTGCGTCAGTTTTTACTAGACGTTCTGTGCTCGTGCTTTTTTTCGTTTCTAAGCCGAAGCGTTCCACAACTGTATATTGACAGCCATATGAGATCATAGTAGCGTCCTGTCTCTGACTAGATTGTCGCCTTCAATCTCGTTCCCCACTGTTCAATGACGGTAGTTGTCAGTGACAAGTCTGCCTAGCATGTGTTTTGTTGAATAGCTCTCCGTTTTGTCAAGCCGGATGACAACGCGGCTTGTCTCACAGCTATGCCCGCCCACCATCACAAGAGATCCACAAAAGCAATCGTTGAGAGTCGGTCAAAAGGGAATCTCGTCATTCAAATGCCGTGCGTCAATCTCAGCTGGGTAAATGCTGAAACGCGTGTGCTATGAGTAGCCCGCTGTTTATAGTCAAAAAGGCAACAACCGTTCAAGGGAAAACAGCAGTGGCAATGAGAATAATGTGAGACCTATAATATCGATTGGTTAAATGGGTTACACGGGTCAAGCTTTTGATGCTGCGGTAAACCGCATGTCTAATTTTCTTAGAGATTTTGCTAGTAGTATTGCCTTAGTAACTGAATTCCCAGCATATTTTGAGTGCGAGAATCAACTGAAAAAAATCGTAATGCTTACTCAGTCCTATGTGCATTCATTACCATAAAAGCATTTCGACGTGTATTTGTTTTTTGCTGATTAGCATTCTTTTGCTGACTAAAAAGTCAGCCACGTACGCGTTACGTATTCGAAATATGCCCTGAACTAAGGGCAAAATTTAAGTGTGCTGAAGCGATGCTTGCAGTTCACGGAAAGGTAAATAATAGAAAGGGCGAATATAATGTAGTTATATAATGAGTTAATTCGACTTATTGGTTTGGAACAAGAGTTTCGTTTTAACATAAAACTGCGAACCCCGCTGCATACAAATTGGTACATATTTCTGCTTCTATTTACAGTCATGGATGCTAAACTAAAGCAGGGAAGGTGCGATCTTGGATACACAACCATCCAAAGAACAACGGTCGTGAAGGGTTGCTGGTTTTTTTAAGACTTGATTAGGCTAGAAGCATCTGACCAAAACTACATCTGTGACCAACTTCATTATTTCTCTATCAACTAACTCATCAGATCTAAGTTCAATTTCAGAGCATCTGAACGTAATTTATATGTTGAACTCGCCGGCAAAACTTTTTCGAGGTGAAATGTTAAAGTACAGAACAGTAAGGGGCCGATGTAGGAGCTCTAAAGAACCCTCAAAAGGCAAGAGCCGACGGAATCCCGTTGATTATAACAGAAAACTTCCGATCAGACAAATTTATAATGTGGTACTAGCGCAATTTAAACGGCAAGTTTATCCAACAGCAAGTCGTGGCTCTCGCGGCCGAATCCGTGGTAGCGTACATTCATGACATATATACATGTATATGTATATACAAATATATTTTAAGGAGAATATAGACTTTGCGGATTCTTATGTTATGTTTTAATTGTAAGTTTCGTTAATTAGTATCCGTTCGAATTTTTTACGTATATGCGTACATGTACAAGCTAGCTAGGCAACAAGATTGATCTTATAAGCCACAATATTCTGGTCCTGACTGCATTAAAACTAATTTTAATTCCGAAACTCTTCAGTCAACGTTTGTGTCGTCCAAGGTAAAACTATCTGTACGGCAAAAAGTAAACTAAATTTTCGTTCATCTAAATTAAATGGCGATCTATTACATGCTTTCGGTGCTGCTTAAAGAAGTTTAAAATATTCGAGAATTGCCCGCCGGTACCATCTAGGTTTTAAAAACAGAATAGAAGGCTGCTCTCGGACGATCAGCTTGTTCGGCACGGCGACAAATGAGCCTAACCCTGTGCATCGGTACTGAGTCACGACCGCCTAAGCAAGCTGCGCGATTTCTCTTGGCGATATGGAGAGGCATTTTACGATAAATGCTCTACTCGCATCGCTTACGTGCACGTCATATACAGACAGACAAATATACGGCCAAGCAGCCATATTTTTGTGAATTCCGGTCGAATAAGATGCGGGTGTGAACTCAAACCTTGGCTTGTTTAGGTGTACGTTCGTCGAAGGTTGGTATTTGCGAAGTTGTGTGTATTGCTTGCCTGGCTCTGAAGCCAACGGCCCTCGAGCGATGAGGACCCCCGATGGGCTGGTCTACAGACTGACAAAGACTTGTGTAAATCTTGACTCACAACGTCAGAAATGTCCGCGTGAGTATGCTGATGTCATTACTATCAATGACAAAAGCGTAAACCAGACAGTGAAATTCCGAGTATAGGTATGTTGAGTTATGCATATCTGAGCCTAGACGTTGCTGAAGCTATCGGACTATCATTTCTACAAAAAAGTAGAATCTAGTTAAGTACGATCCTTTAATATCTGGATATAAGATGCCAAACAAGTAAGCCGTTTTTAAAAACAGAAGTATAATAAAGATTACCAACACAATTCATCTGCAGGATAAAGGGTATGATGTATAATATACAGAAAGGGTCATACGTTTGGGTACTTACAAAAAAGTGGGGATGTCCTACGCGTATAGAAGAAGTGCTCCATAGATACTTTATTTTCGTGGAAAGTTTCTAATCTGTAATACTATATAAGTAGCATTACTATATCAGCAGCAGGTATCTCCAAAATTACAATGGTGCAGGTTATTTTTTTCTACACGGGCGCGTTCAAGTCGTGAAATTATGATTGGGTCTATATTAATAATAATGTGTAGTTATAATTTCATTATCTATGCGTTAGTGGGAATTGATCTTGTCGCTCTACAGGATAAACAGGAATATTTATAAAAAGATTCGCTCAAGCGGAAACTATTAATATCTAACGACCGCAGATAAGTTCTTGTACTCTCTTGTTCCCTGCGGTTTTAAGTATTAGTCAGAACGCGGTCACGAAGCGCCTCTGTGCAATACTGTTTTCGATACAAGAAGAAACGGTTTCGAATATGATGTTGACCCTGTTGGTTTCCTCCTTGCATTTTTCAGATGTCCGACAAGGTTGGCTCAGTTGCCCTGACAAGCCAGACGGAGCACCTGATATGAGCGCCTGATATCAAGACAACAGCGATATCAGGACGTGATACAAAACAGTAGGTGGAATATATCTCTTTGCTAGTCTACCTAACCAATCACTGTTGAAGCTGCTCTAAAAGAAGAAACTTGACCTCTTTGAGACACAAAGCGTTTATGAGCAGAATAAAGTAGAAGGTGTTATATCATGCAGGGTTGGGCAGTTGGTGCAAGCGAAACGCATTCAGTCAGCGGTGACCCTGACGTTCAACTATATCGATGCTACTACGAACTAGAATCGAATATAAAAGCGCAATATACAACATCACGTAATGGCGACATACCTGCACTATGGATACATGAAGACAAAATCGGATTTGACAAAAGATCCTGGGATAACTATTTGCCTACGACATGTTCTGAATGACTGATTGTATGTATAGATTTCGTCATGAATCTAACTGACTAGAAAACCGTTTAACATTGTGAAATAAAGAAACTATCTTTCGAGATGAACCAGCTATAAATAAAGCAAAAAGTGCCGGGCCCAAGGGACTGCCTTGCGCTACATACTAAATAGAATTTACAATTTGTCTAACTTATCTATTCATGTCTAGTATGACTGAACTAATAAATAAGATTGGCTTTGAACCACATCTACTAAAGGCGATTAGCCATGGAAACTACTTCGTTTAGTTTTCCCCTTACCCATAATTAAGGAAAGTTACAGGGAAGTCCACAAATGTAACCCCTGTAACTAGCTCCATCCTTAGATTCACCAGTGATCAATTATCGCTGTTGCCTTTCTGTAAGGATTTCACCACTGGCAATACACTTGACTCTCTGATTATTGTATTTAGTCGTCGTGAGATTAAGGCGACTGTCCAAACGTTAGCCATGGCCATGACGAACCTGCAATCGATGGCCAAAGCGTTTGTTTGCCTTTGAGTTCCGTACCAGGGTCTTACTTGCACGCTCGTCTCTACGACTGTTGACGACGTTCGAGTTGCTTGCGCACTTTGTCATCGTCACCACCAATTTCCAGCACGCTGAGACGGCCATGAAGACCATCAGAGGCGACAACGCTGGTTTTGAAACCAGTTGCTGGTTCTCGTGGCGTTTGGCTGGCTTGGACGAAGACTAGTGACGAAGTCGGGGTGACGTTTAGGCGGGTCGCCCGCTTTGGCTCGTCGTCGACTCGCATACGACGGCAGTTGGTTGACGCCATTTCCTGTTTTGCGTGTCTGCACTGATCCGCTTGGTGGTGCGGCTTGGTGTCGGCCAGCTTCGGTCGCAACCACGTACCGACCGTCGGTTCTGCAAGACCTTTTCTTGGGCTACGCATTTCGTGCTCTCCAAGGCGTGAACAAGCTTGTTCCGCAGAAAATGGGAAAATATGCTATCGGGCCTTCATTTTCCGAGCGTCCGTTCTCGGTTTCGACCATTGGCCAGAAATCATCACGAGGATGCAAATGGGCATGCGGTTTTTGCCATGCCACATCAGCATGTTGTGGGCGGGTGGCCGAGGGTAGAAGACGACATAGAACATAAGGTCGTATAAGTGCAACCGAAAACTCCTCAAAGAAGAAGGAAGAAGGCACGCAAAAGTTTCGAGTATCTGTTCCCATTTTCTCGCTCGTGCTCGCGCTATCTCACGACCTTTCCCCGTACTCTCTCTTCTTTAAAGTCAGCCTCCCAATGCGACAGTGCACGGGCGCATGGTTGCTACGGCTCGCGGCGGCAACTAGCATATTGCCCAGGGCAAGGACGCTGGACTTTGAGTTGAAGGAATGCGAGTGGCAGCGTTTCTAAGTTTGCCTAACACATTGTTGTTTTGTCACTCGTGACGTTTACTAGTTTCCCATTTCGGCGCGCTTATACAATTGACGCTATAATGACTTACTCAGGCAACTGCTCACTTCATTTAGTTTAACCCCTGCATCGCCCTTTTTGGTGGCCGGTGCGTCGTCATTGCGTTTTGACCCTGGAAATGTGTGAATGTGTAGAATGAAGAAAATTACGTTTTAATCTGCAGCTCGTTGACGTTCTGCCGTCCCTGCTTATTTAGGCCATTATAATCGTCCCATTGGTTACAGAAAGTGACAACAACAGAATAATATCAGAGAAAGCTGCGAAATTGCGCTTCTAACATCGAAATGCGTTGAGCTCTGAGGCTCTGCTGGACATTTCCCTGTTTGCTCTCCAGATGCCTTTTGTAAAATATAACGGCCAAACGATTCAGTTTGGGATATAGTAACTAATGAAAAATACAGAAAGGCATAATAGTCGACGATACGAAAGACATTGAACGCTACTAGTTATCATAAGGAACCTCAATTTAATTTTGCGTATTTTAATTTGCCATCGAACGTTGAGAGTTAGGCTACATCGTGCATTGCGACCAACGCAGGTAATCGAGCTAATTCTGATTAGGACTGCGTGGAAAGAACTCACAAGTTTACAAAATAACGTATTGTATATTTGTGCATTTGTCAATATCTGTTATTACTAAGTTATATTCATGGATATCACGCATCTGTTTGAAGACGAGCAATTAGTCACCAAGTTTGTTTCCTGGATGATCTTCCTACCGTCTCAAACATTCATAATTCTGCTGTCGAGGTTGTACCGTTCTCGCATTGATATGAATATTTATTGTCGGAGCACATACACTTATACCACGTTGCTACGGTACTTAAAATTATTGACTGTATTAAAACTTTGTTAATTTCATTAAAAGATCATCTTGTAAAGATCACACGCAAAATCGAACTAATTCCACGGGTTAATCTGAGAGCAATCTAGAGTGCGTTAATACACCTTTCCTTGAAATCTGCTGCATACAGCATGACCATAGGCAGTAACAGTAGGAAGAATCCATGTTTGACTAGTTTTTCGTGCTCTGTCACGATAGCTTTGGGTACGTGGGTATACTATAGGAAATTCCCTCTTGGGTTGCATGGTCTAGTCAGTTTTGGCCTTCTGTCCAAATGACTGCTTTGTACGTGTGCATTTCCACTGGCTGCCTTCTCTTGCGCTTTCGAATCCTGAGTTTGGCGGAGATCACTATTGAATACTAGGCTTGCGGATGTATCAGTGCTCATGCCGGTCAGTCGTCCTTCGTGTCACCTCAACCTCCAGAAGCCTTGTTGAAGCCTCGATGAAGAGACGTCAAGGTCGTAGTGTTATTGTCGCCTCATGAAAGTCTTCTTCACTTAAGTTCACATTGGTGTGTTGTGCAGTTGCATTGTGCTGTTTAGGAACGAGAGCGCAGAGAAAGTTTCTGTTGAGAAATATATTCAACAGATATTAGGGCTTGACAACATTTTACATAACAACATAACAACAAGAAAGGGTGATCTCTAAGACAGATGGAGGAAAAAATTCGTCGTCTAGATAGATTTTCTGCTGTAAAGAAAACGCGTCTGGTGCAGAAATACTTTATCTTACCAGGAGGTTGGTGATGCCGATTTTGATGAGCTACAGAATACAATCGGCAGCCTCCGAACGCTCCCTCAGATCGTCAGTCACCGTTAAGATCATGTCAAAAGACGATTCCCATGCTTTTCCGCCTTAGTAGCTAGCGTGAATAAATCTTCCACGCAAAACAGCCAGACCTTGAACAGGCCGTGGAACACGAAGGTTTAGCAGGAGCCGAAACTAGATATATCGTTTACTTCGATTCAGAATCAATTTAATTAGAGTTAGCAGCTCTATTTGGCATATATAATTTTATTATGCAGTTACAAAGCCAGTTCGGGTATCAGATTGGTCGTATCAGATAGCTTTTTAAGGCCTAGATTTCACGCTATGTTTAGTGATCTCGGGCTGTTTGCCACAGCTTCTGAAGAAGAATGCAGATGACAATCTGAAAAAAACTATCTCATATCTGAACAAATTAATTAGTAGATTTATTGTAGAACTGTCTAAATTATTAGAGGTGATTATGCGTTTGACAGGCTCATGTGAATATAATAAGTGTGTAACAGAGTAATTGTCAAAGAGATAATATCGATGATAGCTTGAAGGAAGATAACGCATCACATCAAGACAAACCGTCATCAATAAATAAATTACCGAACATATTTTTTTATTTTTGGGCTTGATAGCTAATTCTAAACGTATTGTGACCACGTGCAGGTACAGATAACTGGCAACAGGCTTCAAAATGCTCGCTGAGGTTTGCGTCCGCGGAACACGAGAGAGAAGTAGTTGGACTATAACCAAAACATCCTTCACCTGTACGTGGTACATAGTCATAACGGCGTAGCAGTCACGGCATAAGCTGTGATCATCTAAATCTTAGCAGTACCAATATCTTTGCTTCGAGTTTACTATCGTTCTCGGATGATCTATCGGCAGACGGTACGAATCGTTGAAGGTGTGTGAGATTGGTTGTGCGTGTAAAAGTTTCAAAATGCTAAACTCTAAGCTAAGCAGAATAGGGGACGGATAATTTAGTTTGGCCCAGACCATTGCATCGGGCTGACTGAACGTTGGCGGTTGAACGGCCACGGAATTTTCAACAGTGTCTCCGCTGGCCTTGGCCGTCGATCCTAAGCGCTAACACAGTCAAAGCTAGTTGACGCATCCGTCTGAGAACGCTTCAAGGCGACTGAGAAGATTGCGCTATGTACCACCCGGTTTGCTGCTGGATCGCGGCCAGACAGACAAACCGACAGAACGATAGAAGATTCTCATGGCCTCAAAAACCCGGTCTCTTACTCGTCCTTCAGCTGTGAGTCAGACGAGGGTGGTGATGCTGTTCCTTGAGGACCCCTTTAGGTGCAATGACAGTGATTTCGTTGACATACAACCTTTGCGTCTTCTCAATAACGCCCTGAAAACGAGACGATATTCATTTGCCTGTAAATTCTGTTAGTACAGTGTCCTTGCAAAAACGCATGCAGCGTGCTCGACAAGTAGTTCGATTAGAACGGAAGGATAAAGGCACAGAGTGAGATGTTCAATTTGAGTGCAACGGTGAAGCTATGTGCACGTGTTGCTGTCCGACATCTTTTTTCCATCTGAGCGAAATAGTCAGAACGGTGGAATCGCTGAAAACGACACGGAGTGCTACCAATAACAGCCGCCCTTGGGCTGACAGCCCAAAATGGGCTGAGTGACTACGGTCAGTCGCGGTAACAGTTGAAGAATCAGGGCGTGCGAATAATTTCGATTTGCGTGTTGATGTCAGTGCATGATCTCTGCATTTGAGCAAAGACAGGGTCGATGTTAGATTGAAAGCTCTTTCGGAGTGGAACGCACCAGAGATGGTTATTCTCGAACGTTCATCCTCATGTTCCATCTCACTCTGCTCGTTCGGTCGGATACTCGGTCGCGACTTGGCCTATTGGAGTGGCGTCACGCCGGCGGCGGCGAAGCCCCTGCGGCTTTCTGCTTCACTTCACATCGCAACGGGGCAGGGAGGAAGGGGTGTTAGGACGGGTTTGCGGGGAAGAGAAGGGGCGAAAATTGGGCCGCAGACACTGCTTTTACCCAAGTCCATTCTAATCGGGAAAACGACTCATTGAGAAGGCACACAGGACGCCCCCAAACGTTCTACAAGACGCCCCCGACGGCGAGATTGTCAGAAACGTTCAGTGACTGCCGAGTTGTGCAGAATCCGAAATCTATCTTTATTTCTTAGATGTAAATTTTTGTTGACAAAAAGAAAGAGATTGACAAAAAGAAAGAAGATGATGTGCCGCAAAGGGAATTCCAAAACTGTGCCTTTTCCCTTAGCATCAACAACCCCTAGAACAATCACTGACTGCATCGGTGTGAGTGCAACTAATAACACATACATCGCTCGTACTAGCCGCAAACATGCGAGTTCACATTTTGTTAAAATTATTACGGAAATTAAAAAGCAGATATGAAAAGTCAGCCATCGGTCGGCCTACGTTCGTCTGAAGGAAGAATGGACTCGATTGCGTCCCACTGAACAAGCCAGTCTGATTGTGTCTGTTGTACGTTGGCGTATCCATGAGCTTCTAGGCCACTGGCTGGTGGTAAGAGTGAATCGAAAAGGTGTGGCTAACCGGGTTGGGAACCGAAGAAGGTAGCAGACGGAGCACCGCGCAGATACAACCAGCCACAGATTTCTCCAGTATACTGGAGCACGCTATCGGAACATTTGTGTGGGCGCGTGTTCAAACGGTAACGTTTTATTACCCAACCGCAAAAGATGACCGAACCCTGGTGCAGGTCTCTGCCGGATGGTGTCGAAATTGTTTAGCACGGTGAAACCGTCAAGCAGGCCCTATTTCCTTCGTAGTTTAAGCAAAACCCAAACCATGCCGTCTCTAACCTTAAATATAAAGACGCATAGACGAATAATATTCCTCTTCGAAAGACACACTTCTCTAACAGGATACGTATAGGGTGCAAAGGCAATCGGCAATAAGCCACCTTCTTAAAACCCTTCGTCGATGGCTAACAGACGCGTCATAGGCTGAGCACAGCGCTAAGAGGACAATTGCCATTTTGGGCTTGTGTTTCCCTTACCCTGCCGGTGCCTGCTTTTTAGCTGAGCGTCATTTTTTTACATATGTATGGCGTCAAAGTAACAGAACATGCGAGGAGCAAACTAAGGCAGCCAAAGGGGGAATGAGCGACACAGAGAAAAACGTACCCGGCTACATTGAGTTCCACACCCTAGCACACACGTAGAACTCGCACAATCGGCCATCTCAGCCCAGACGGGTCGGGCAAGGCCCGGTGTAGGAAGGGTTGGGTCCGGGGGTCGAACAAATGGTTTCACAAAAAGGGGATTGGGTGACAGAACGAATAGGGAACGGGGTATCAAGGGACGTCGTAAACGACCACTCGAAATGACATAGTGCCTCATAAAATCGCCGATGCCAGATTGCCGCTCCCAGGAGTTTGAGAACCACCCAATAAAAAGAAGAGAAGGATCCCTTAGGGATCTTCGATGATACCAGACGCGCTCACTAAAATCGTGCAGCCGGTGCGTTTGTTTTTTTCTACAATATTCTGTTTTGTCTACGAAATGATTAAATAAATCGCGTGTAGCTGCTGTTCAGTCGTGCTATAGTAATTCCGTAGTATATAGACTGGCGTGTTAGTGGCTTATTTTCATGGTAATAGGTTGCATGAAGCAAATGCTGATGTAACCATACTTTTGTTGAACAGAATTTTTGACGTTGGGCCATGCAGAGATGTAGGACACTGCGTACCGTGTAGGTTAAACCAACATCGTCGTCTGGTCCTAAGATTCGCTCGTAGGAAGAGATCAAATACAGTTTTTGTTGCATTTGAAAGTTGAAATCGCGAAACGCAGACCCGTCAGATAATCCAACTGTTGTCACCAGCCAAGGAGTTCTACACCAGGTAATACGCAGAAAGGTATTCAAGTAGCTTATTCTAAGATTTTATGTTAGTACAATATAAACCCGAACTGTCCGTTACGTGCCGTTAAGGTTGGTATACAAAGTTGAAATAGACTTTGAAAAATTTCTGCTATAAATAGGTGCTACTTGTAGTTGATCGTGGCTGCCAGCTAAGGCTACTAAGGTTCGGTGTACATCAATAGTCTTTATGTTGCGCTCAGGTTAGAAGTCACGTTTAAGTATGTCCAGGCAGGGAAATCGCTAGTTCGGGTGCAAGTGCATTCAGCTCAAAGAAAATAGTCGGCTAACGTGCAGCTATCAAATGCGAAGTTCCATTTAAGTCTGACAAGTGTTTTTTCCGAGACTCGTAAAAGCCAGAACCTAGCTTCGTTTTTTTGACATTCTAACGTTTTGTTGTCTTACAGCTCCGTCGTTTTATGTTTGCGATAAAGGGATATTCATGGCCTTTTTGCGCCGTGTTATCTTTAACCGTTCGACGAAGTTAATCAGAGAGACGCGCGGCTGAATCAAGCAGGCCAGGACCTTCGAGAAGCACCTAGGTTTTAAATGTAATAGTGTATAAAAGCGACATCCGTCTGTAAACCTCTCGCGGTTTATTCATTCAATGATACAGCCAATCTAGAAAATCACACCCGAAATTGGACCTAATCGAATATGTAAGGTGAAGAACACTACGCTGAACTGGTTTTGTGGTCTTTAGTGTTACGTTCGATTCGCATCTAATTTTTTTGGTGCGACGAGTTTTCGGTTGTCTTTCCTTATATATATATATATATAAGGTATGCGAATAGCCAATAAAGTAAAATCACATAATTTTTCTTTCGATAAGTCTTTTACAACACTTCAAACACGTCGTATCGACTCTAGCAAATAGATTCCTAACACTATTTGTGTGGTACCACGAAATAGGACATTTAAATGTTTTACAAGCGTGCAAATCTCCTATTTTAAACCTTATAATGTTCTATATTTGAAGTAACACATTTGATATGGTCCCGGAAGGACTGACGCTTGACGTGGGGATGTTGCCACATTAGTTCGCTTTGATCCAAAGAAATATTGAGTTAGTCATCTCACACATCGAGCGAACAAAAAATGACGCGGGGATCTCTAAATCTGTTTCAACGCGTTATTCATCAACCGTCAGTAAGGTTGTCGTTTTTAAGTAGCCATCAGCGCTCAAAATAATAGATTGTCTCAATCTGTTGTTCTTATCATTTCCTTGTTTCTTATTATGCAAATTTATTAGTCATAACTTGCGATCTGTTGTAACAACAAGGCGCCACTCCAACGTTAATACCCAAAATGAGAAATGTTTGCGCATTTATTTCACTTGACATCAGTATTTGGCGCAGAGATTTGAAAGCAGAAAACTGTGAAACACATATTCATATATATATATATATATATATATATA
>MNPL01002563.1:0-22504 GCA_002081605.1 Tropilaelaps mercedesae
ATATATATATATATATATATATTATGTCAGTATATATATATATATATATATATATATATATATATGATCACCTTTGTTTGCCACTAACTCTTAGTGCGACTAATTTCCAGATTGATCACAGGACAGATTTATAAAAGTGAGTACCAAGCACTCTACTTAGCGTATAACTCTGTGATGCGTTCATGTGTTTAGACAAATATCTAGAAACATTATCAAAGGGATGAATATTCTGTAAGAAAATAAAACGGATTGAAGATGTATTTACAAACCACACAGTTATGTGCGCTAACTCTGAAATAAAACTATTTTGTCAGTAAGATAAAATATATCTTTATTTTCATATACACGTGTTTGTAGTTAGTTGAAGAGTGCAAGGTGAAGAAACAACTTTTGAGTTGTAATGACGTATGGTATTAACTCATCTCGGAAAGCTAATAGAAGAGTACGGGATCCGACACTCAATTTAAGGTTAAGCAGGCTGACCCTTATTTAGGATAGGTGCACGGCACAGCTGACATCGGGATACTTACTTCGTGGCTAAGCATAAGACAGCACGTTGCCAGGTCTTCAACAAACGCACGCTTACTCCTTGGCGAATTATTAAATGGTGCCTAATAGTGCACTGCTAAACCACCTTCCTTTCAATTGCTATACATCTTCACTCAACCATAGCGAATTCGCAGGCTTCACTTTCCAGAGAACTTCACCTCTTTTTATTTCACGATGACCACCATTACACGTCAAATATGCTAAAAGGTCGTAATGCTTTCAGAAAATCGAGCCATTGTCCGGAAAAATTTCACTGCGACGAAATATCACAAGTCCTTGTAGGCCTGCGTTGATGAGCTAAGACGATGTGTGAAAGATGATGTGGACTTGGTCAAGTTACGTAAATGTTTCGTCAAATAGCTCGTCAGATCGGCTTCAGTTATACCTGCCGCGGTCTAAAAGCTCGAGTGGAACATGCGTGTTTTCAGCAGCTCTACGTATCCACAGCTATGTGCGGATGGTGTCCAAAACAGTTGAGTTTAAATTGAAGACAATGCATGATGTGTAGGCAAACACCCGAAAAGTGGTCGCTGTACCGGAAACCGCAATTGAAAACAGAATAAAGGAGGAAGCAGCCGGCATATAAAGTGCTTATTTCAGTTGAATGCGCACCTTTCAATATTTGACCTACGGCGTTCCAAAAGGAAATTGCAGTGAAAAAATGAATTGATCCAATTGTTTGTCAAGGAACAGCCAAAGGAAAATTAGAAGGCAAAGAAGCATTGCATTGCTAAGAAATAATTGAGGTATAAAAAAAAAGAATATCCATCATAATAAAATGTCACCTGATCTTTCGTGTTGGCTGGTTGGTGTTAGAACAATGAGATTCTTCTAAGGCTTGTACAAACAAGGCGATTTAACAAAACTACATTAGTTTTTAGTCTACCTAGGAGGACTCACTGTGGTGCTTCTGATAAGACTAAGATTACACAAATTGACTTTGAAAGAAAGGTATTGTAAAAGCACACTTCAGGCACTCAATAAAACCACAACGTAGATATTGTAACCGACTGTGCACGTGACTCATTCAAAAATACTACTCTACAGAATAGTACTTGCATATTTGAAGCCGGTAACGATCCACGAAATTTTTTTTATTAACTAGCCCTGCGACGTAGTTTCAATCAAATGTGACGATTTTGGGGTTGTAAAAACAAAGGTAATACACCGCAGGATGCGCTTAAGTGGAACGGCCAAGTTCATTCAAACAAATAACTTTTTTCTTTCAATTGCATTCATTTCGGTAGTTTGTATAAAAGTGGAATGTTTGCGACCGTACATTTTGTACTAACATAGCGTATTTTTTATGTGTTTATTTTTACCTTTTGGATGTCACTACAGCTTGGTTATGGACGCGGAGTGAAATCGATGTGTTACACCCCAATTCGTAATTGTTGAACCAATAAACCTTGCAAACGTTTCTTTACCCTTAATGAAATCATTAGATAATAATAAAGCTACTACTCCATCCCAAAGGTTTCTTAAAATTTCAAAAACACGTCTGACCCCACAGACTCAATCTGTTTCTGCCCTGCATTTTTATGGTTGCCCGCAGCTCATTCGAGCTTTCGTCACTGGCTGTCTAAACCCATGCTCGGTTTCCTCGGTTTGTCTATCTCCCTAGTGCTATCAGAAAAACATTTTGCATAGCTAGATATAACAAAAGGCAGGCGGAAGATAAGCCTCTCCTGGTTCTTATAGTACATGAATAAGGGACCGTGGAAGCGTATTGTCAGGAAAGGATCAATATTGGTTCTCTCATAAACAAGACTGCTTTTGCATTGCGTTCGTACAGGACCATGAGGGGTGGTTCGAGACTTATGAGCCACTATGCCAACTGGGCGAATATATAGATATTAAGGGTTACACCGATAGTCTATACAAGGTAGATTAAGATAGGACGATTGTTCACTAACATGACCACGTGTCACTCCCAATGTTGAAATTTTTTCTGCTTTTGTAATTCTTGATTTGACATTGTAAGCATCAGATTGATTAATGAATTCGAAGATGCTCTCTCTCTCTCTGTGAAATCATGGCTAACTGACTTCATTATTGTGTAGCATGAACCCGTGTTTTAATGCCCATCCGTTTAAAATTGTTGTTTATGTTTATGCAAGCAGGCCTAGATAAAGTCAAGCATGAGTTTTCGGCTTATGAGTTCCGTTTCACAGAACTTAGGTATTTGCTACCCATAGTTTTAAACATCACATAAATCGACCGTATGAACCGTCTCCGGAAGAAAACTACAATGTTACGTAAGTATTGATGGCTCTGACTTAAATACTATAACTAAGCATGGTAGGTTGTTTTATTTCTGTATCACTGCTTCTTAAGCGACTCGTGTTCGCCGGGTGATTTTGTTGTTGCAGTTGTGGGGATTGATGCGGTTGTTTCGGGAGCTGATGACATATTGACGTTTTAAGGGGCTTATTTCTCCGAGCGTGGTATGGAGCGGATAGTATTCGATGTTGGCGTGATGGGAGAAATAGTATCTGGCTGGGCTGTCGGCGTTTGCTGGTAAGGATGTATTGATTCTGCGATTTTGAGCGATGGCCGATTTCCTACACTATCGGTATCTCGGTTACGGGTCAGCATAAGTAAACTAATAAAAACTCACAGCATTTATAATGCACTGCTTCCCAAGAGAGTTCTCAGAGAAGCACAAACGCGGTTAGGCCAGCAAAGCATCGATGACCATCCTACCAAGCATGTTAAAGCGAATCATATCCTATTCGCAGAGATGATGACACACGATGACATCGGGTAGGATGCCTGTGATTTCTAGCATTCATAACAAACCCAGTCGCCGTTTCTCGTCAATATCGAGTTTCGTAGCCGTATCTCAAATTTCTTATCTAAAAATGAAGGCTCCCCCATGTCACGACCAATAGAATGACGCGAAGTATAGCTAATTATTTGTTTGAATAATTTCATTCGTTTGATGCTCTGAATATCCGAGTACAATGGAGATGCCTGGACGTGTTACCATAATTGAACTACAAAACTTAAAAAAGTCAGTACAACGGAATATCTATAAGAACTAATTCTTACAGTATTTTCTTTATTTGTATGGCTAATAGTATTGTTATCGTAAATGATCATGATGAAGCCACATGCATAATTGTTGATAGTTCCGGGGTCAGCGCAAAAACTGATGTTGCAATTATTGCAATATTCCAATGCGAAATAAATATGTCTAGTACCGGATAATGGCGCTAGAAACAGCCAATAAGCCTCTTATGTTGTCGAGTGCGCGCGTTCTTTATAGATTGGAACAGTTCCTCACTTTTCTTTTCATTAAAACCTGTTTAATCAGGCGCACATGTGTCTGGTTCGGTGGGATGGTTGCTTATTGCATTCTGTACGTTTACGTGGTGACTTAAGTATTAGTTAATTTCCGCAGAAGTGGGAATGCATGTGTGAGGCAATGCCGTGATCTCTCTGCACGTGTGGTTGACAGTGTATTGGCTTACTTCTGGGATCTAGAAGTAGCGGTTACAGCGTTTGTCGCGATCACGGCCTATCACACTGGCAAGTAACTGAAATTTCTCTAAGGTCTCCCAGCAGTATGTACATTGTAGACGTACTTTACATCAAAAAGAACTTTAAAAGTAGTTTTTTTGCATGTGACAGAGTTCTCTTCTATGGACCTTTCATATTCATACTGAGCACTTGGCCTCCAGAATTGGGGATTATCTCAATGCGCCTTGCCAATGTTTTTGCAATATAAAGACCATTTTTAGATTAGTAAATAGCAGGCAATAATCGCAGGCGAGCTCGGTGGCTTGGTGTATTCGCGTGCGCCTTACGAGTGGAGTAGACGTGTAGACACTCGGGTTCGGTCCCAGTCGTTGCACATTTACATTCATGCGGTCAGTCTTGCGAAGTAATGCAAAAGTGGTACCGTGGACGTTAAATGTTTGCTGGTGGTCAGTTCTAAAGATATTAAGGTATTCTCAGTTTTAAAAAATAGACATTCGACGTGGTTTTACTAGAGGCTTCTGAACTCTAATTTTTGAGAGTGGTGATGAACGTATTGTGCCAGGATGGTACGAGACATCTCGTACAGTCAACTTGTTACTAAACATTAACTCGCAATACATAAAATCCAAATCCGTGCAATTGGGCTTACTTCGATTGTGTGTTTAAACAAAGAACTAAGCTATTTTATTTTGTTACGTAAATCAACTAAAATAAAAGCGACGGATGTGCAAAAGATTGCCTAAAAGACGATAACCACCTACTCACTATTTAGCCGAACGGATTATCAACACGATCCCGTCACGGTTTCGTTGTTGTGCAGGGTGCTGTTGTGCAGAAAGGTTGTTAAATCCAGCAGGGAAGGATTCACTCGGGGTAAGAAGGGTGCTTCTGAAATGTAGAAGTGACAATAGATTTTATCGAAAAGACCGATCAAAAATACAATGCTTTCTATGCAACATTGAAATCTGCATTGAAAATGCGGGCATGTCGTCGATAAAGAGCTCCTTAACTGCGTCCGTTGGCTTCAGTCAGGACCGGTACATTCTACGGATGCCTTCTACCTTCAAAGTGATAATAACGAAGATCACCATCCTACGGGTGTTCGTCTAGTCGATATGGTAGAGTCAGATATGGGGAAGCCAGGTAGTCTAATTTCCTCAGCGAGTGTCCAATAAATGTAGATAAGGAAAAACTTGCTCCAGTATAATTAATGTAGTCTAATTTGCACGTAGCCTGATATTTTGTAATAACTCGCTTTCTGTAGTAGTGGAAATATTCCTGGGCTAAGCAACTATAACAACTCCAAACCGCAAAGATCTTCCCATTATGAGTGACCTTGGACCTTATCACGTTCTGTTAGAAGATATTTCTTGTCACCGATAGTCTATGGAAAAATCGTCTTTCGCAAGCGCAAAGAGAAATTGAATGGTTTAATTATTATGCGTCGCTGTTTTTTTGCATACCGGCACAGTCCAGGATTGAACTATGAACGTATGTATGTATGACCTTAAAATCCAGCAAAACCAACAAAAGACACTTTTATACTCCGATTTCTATCTCGAAAAACAACCTCGCCTCTAGTAGATGAATGGGACAAGCGTTTTGATACACATTTTCTGTTCATTTAAAGAAAATTACTGCGGTTATTACGACACTGAACACACCTAACCGCGGGACAATATCCGCGGACCTGAAAAGTAAGTATTAAGAAAATATTCAGTAGACACCACATTGTGCGTTGCCAGAGGTAATGCAAATTGTAAGACCGTCGCACAGGTGGCAAGATATAGGATGTCGTTGTGTGTATGATTTGTGCTGTTTCGAATTTATAGCACCTCGGTCTTGTGGTATATGGCCGTTGCTACGAAATATCGCCTAACGGAAGTCCGTGCCTAGGCCATACCAGATCTTCGTGACACGTAACAATGTGAGCTCAGGCCGTGCCGCTATTGCACACTAATGTAAGCCACTGCTAGTTGCCTTGTTGTCGCTTGGGTCATATATGAAAAATAATTACGCCTTGCTTGCAACTACTGCAGCACGTAAGCGATTTGGCTCTATTTTCAAGTTGCTCTAGGTGCATCTCGCACACCGAATGTCATCAGGCAACGAATGCGACTATGTAAGGCACTTCTCTAACAGTAAAGTGCAGCCCTAACGATAACGCACGCTCGTTGCATTATTGATAAAAGAAGCAAGTTACTTCTTCAGCAGTTGGCAAAAAAAGCATAAGGTTTAGCTTAAAACAACGTCTACGACTTGTTCTTCCCTCTTATAGTGTTATGACACGACTTTTCAAGATATGTCACGAGTTTACAAAGTGTACGAATTCTTTTTTGTAAAGGAACAACCATCTTCAACGTTTATGAAAAGATTCACTTCCACAATCGGGCCTCTTCGGAAACGTAACGGTCTCAAAGTAATTCATCAATAGATAAGTCTGACTAAAATTACTAGTAATTTTTGTGCTGATTAAAAGTCTATTCACATACGTCGACAGCCGAACGCACTAGTGCCCGAATACCGGCTCACATGACGGCGATAACTCCTTTGGCGCTAAGCTGCAATTTGTACCAAAGTATTCTTAATGAACTGTTTCAGGAACAAAATGTTTCTCTGTATATGTATTACGCGTATACAAGCACGCGCACATGGAACGTATTTCCTCCATGTTAGCACGTTGGTCTGCTTGCGGCTTGGCGACAGTGAACCTACCCGTACGGAACCAAACACAGCATCGCTTGTCGCACCTCGGTATAATGTGTATACGAATGTCACGTAATGTAATATAACGTGGTGTATAGGAATGGCCAAGCCGAAACTATACAGGGACCTCTGGAGTATTTCACAAATTTCTTACAGTGTTAATCATGCGACTCTAGCTTTCCCAAGTAAAAAAAAAACGCTTTGGTCTGTACTGTCTGCCCGGCTCACAGGGTATCCATCTACATATATGTAGCTATGCATTCCCTCATCCTTACCGTAAACAAGATATTTCGCATGACTTTATTTAGCTGATGTGTAGCTGATGAGGAAATCCAACTTATTTCAACCAGCTAGCGCATAACCGGTAGAGTTTTATTTGTACGGATGGCGTTGCTGGCTTAATCGTCATAAATTGGAGGAAATTGCAAATGAACATCTGGACTGGCCACCACAAGCACATGGACCGGCTGTTTATGGCTGTTAATGTTGTTACAGAGAGCTAAAATGCACTCATCTTGGGGAGTACACTAATGACATTGTACACTAGACAATGCTGCTTGCTGGACTTTTCATTTTGCGTAATGAAGGGTCCTTCGAAAAAACTGGACATGGATCAACTGGTTGTATCATCCAAGAACATAGGCTCGAGATCCGCCTTATGTCTTTTAAATAGTATATAAATCATTTTGTTTAATCGTTTTGGTGCAATCTTCGACCGATAAATAGACTGGAAATCAAAAAAGCTAAAGAAAAAATTCTATGTTTTTCTTGACTACAGTGTACACAGGGGGACTTACATTGTATTTTTCTCCGACGATTACATTCACTGTCACCACAGTGGGCATGCCTCTTACGAATAACTTTCCTTCCTCATAGCCCTATTCGCAGATGTAACAAAGATCGACCCTAACAATCATAGAACAAATGACTACTTGATGCTGTATTTATAGTTCTACGCTAAGTATATCAAGTATCATTAGTTATTTATCGTTTTAATTAAAATACATCTCTTAATACCGGATTATGCAAAATGATAAGCTTCATATTAGACAAGTCTCGTTTCATTCTAATTGTAATGGTATGCCAGAAAGCTACAAAGATAGACTCGCTCTTCTTCTTCATCTATCTAGGTGCCAGCTATTCTATTTATACTGGGCTCTCCATAGCAGCTTATGTGACTCGTTCAAAATATCAGATAAGTCAATTCAGTAAGACGGTACGCAAGCTATTTGTACAAACGATGGTGATGCACTACAGCCGGCCAAAGAAAGTTAGGACTGACACGTAAATGCTACTTTGAGAGCGGTCGTTTAGTGTGACGATTGAAAAAGGCTTATTGTGCCTTAACCGCTTAATCGACGTTGGGCAAATATTTGCTTGTTGGACGAACCGGAAACTGGCTAAGGGAGGATGTACACTTTAACGCTGACTTAATAACGTTCGAGACGAGTAGCGAGAGTGGAACACAGACCGGTCTTGGCGAAAGGTCGATTCGGAGAAAAGTGGAGTCCATAAAAAGGAAAGCTGTCAGGTTATTACAATTAGTAGTGGCGCTGGCCTGGGTGACTAATGGACCTGAATATAATGCTGGCTAATTCAAATCTTAATGGTATTACATGCTTCTTGTCAATTTGTGTACCTAGGTGCGCAATGCTTATATGAAAGCGAGTCCAAGCTACAACCAAGGAAGGTCCCAAATAATCTATTTTGAGGCTTACAATTCTTCCACTTTTTGTAATGCAGTATGAAAAATAAGAATGCCGGATAAATTACTGACGGCTGTAACGTGTGCTTTGCGATACGAGCTCTACCGTCAAGAGGGGTTAACCTTCTCCAAGTTTGACGTGCCGAGTAGAATTTTCTAGCTAAGATGACAAGTCCTAATTTGACAGAGCCCAGCTGTCACGACAGGAACCCATTGTGACATCTATAGACAACCTTCTCTGCAGAACTCGTTGATAAATTAATCGTATTAGAGGCGCAACAATGTTAATTAACATAAAAATTACTAAAATATACATATAATGAATGGCTGTTTAAAGAGCGTTGCCTATTTTAACTTATACGGTAAAGGAGAGGATTCAATTCGACTGGAGAGTAAACTCAATTCGAAATAAATGGTCACGTTACGGGGTAAACAGGGTGTTGAGATCATGAGATTAATGATTGTAACCCCGGTGTCGCATGAAAATAGAAATGTCGCCTTGTTCGCAAGAAAACACATTGAAGCACTGTGGTACTATGGTAAACCCTCTTGCGGAAAAATGCAAATTGATTTCCATTGATTGCTTTAGTTTAAATTTTTAGTCGCTTGAGTCCAGGTTGAACTATTATCCTGGGGTCAACTGACTAATAGTCGCTTACAAATATATATATACATATATTTTTTAGAACCTTTTGAGATAATTATGCTCCTAATGAATTTACTAAACACCATTTATGTATCAGAATATTTCGCTTAATGAGTGATGCGCAGTTAAATTCACCTGATCTCGATATCTTCGCCGAATAGCACTAAAAAGTTAATTGATTGCTAATTGCTATGCGTTGTAAATGTCGTAAAGGCCAACAAAACGTACCGGTTATATTTTGCTTGCCCTTTCCCGGATGCTTTGTATATGCTTCCCTGTTATTAAAATAGTGATGTCATATTAATCGGCACCACGTATATATCTATATATACATATTATATATTAATGGACTGATTTTGCAGCGTGGTATTCGGAAGTCTAGTTTTCATTTCGATTCTTTAAATATTTGGGAGCCTAAATACTGCTCTACCAATTTACGTAAAAGGCTCGGGCGTTATTGATTGTCTTTAACAAGATCTCAACAGCTCTAGCTTACCTGATAGGACCCAGTCAACTTGCTGTTACAGAGCGCCCAGTCTAAAGATAATAAATAGTTGAAAATGTCATAATCCTTTATTCATAAACGTGCTGTCTACCCATATGTATTAACCATCATCATGGCAAACAAGTCTGTATTTGTGTTAAGAAAATCCACCTTTAGGATGAGGTGTTATAAATGTACTAACTCGCAAATAAGGTGTTTGATGGTTTGTCGCTTGCACTCTTAAAAGAATGGAATCCTGGCCTGGCTTCATTGACTAAAAAGCATGAGTCCACAACCTTAGTGAGTTGAAACTGCTGACATGACTTAAAATAGATGGACGTATCGCGTTCTAGCCAGAAGGTCGGACAGTTAGGCCTTTGAACATAACCTAGCTGTTGAGATTTCGCGAGGCGCTAAATTATGTATCTCAGTTTTTATGGAAATAGCATACATCTCATGTAACTTAACCAAGTGCCTGACTCTGGGATACTTAACACACTGAATGCTTATAAACGTAGTAATCCCACTAATTGTTATAAGAACTACGTTAGTTTGATCAAATACAATTATTATTGTTTATCTGATTGACGGACGTTTATTAACTACAGTTTTCAAATCAAACCCCCAGCTCTGTTTTGAGCTAAACATCACTCATTGACTGGAAAACTCCATGAAATTTTTAGATATTTTAACAACATATTTTAAAGGCTTACATATCAAAAAAAGTGCATTGACGCCCGTCTGGTATTTTTGGGATTCGCTTTGCTTCCCCCAGGGTGTATAGAACTCCTTTGGTAGTCTGGCGCTCACATGACGTCGTCTCTGGCGTCTCTAATGAGCTTCGGCATACTTGTAAACGTACCAGGACCTAATGGTCAACTCGTGAAAATTCCATTAGGCTTCTGCCCTCCATTTCTCAATCACTGCCGTCTCATGTTTTAACAACGCGGCAATTTTGTTCATCTTATAAGCAAGCACAGCACTCCGGGCATGGCCGTTGATTCCGTAAAAGCTATCGCTCGCCCTACACACGACATTTTTAGCACAAGCTGCTTTCATCGAACGGTGGTATTTCATTTAGAGTTGACCAATGGTGTTCATCCCGATTAACATGAGCAGTTTAATCCATTTATGCGTTGGTTGTGATAGTTATCATAATCATAATGAAGGATGGGTCAATAGTCGTTTGACCAGTCATTGACCTCTTATTCAGAGCACGGGGGTTCATTGGGAACCTTTTACTTTGGTGTTATAATCATGAAGCAATCAAAATTCTGGTAAAAGCATCCCGTATCCCGCAGCGAATATAAGCAAATTTTGAGAGCAAACATTAAATGTCTTGGACTAATTGATTACCGTACTACATTTTTTGGCTGATTCACATCACGTGTTGGACAGTTGATCTAATCGACATATTAGCTAGATGCTGATGAGTTTCCCAAAAATTAACATTATTAAAATGAATCTAAATTGTTGATTTTTTTAAATACTTTTATTTGTCTCCGATACTGCAATCGATATAAAAGCATATGACTAAGCGACTCATAGCACACCAGGTTATACCGTCCGTCTTATTGCCCTTAATTACGTATGTAAATAGCGAGTATACAAAAAAAAATCCAGGCGAATATATACATATATATATATGCCATTTCTCTCTTACCTAGACATTGACTGGACCGTCCAGAAAGTAGCGGTATCGTTCAAATATTAAATCTAGTTTTTTAATGTAGAATTCCGTTACTTGCCTCAAATTTTAGGTCAAATTCGAGACAAGTAATGGTCATTTGAGTGAGGGATCATTTGATAATCATGAAAAAATATGCTTCTGAGCGACTAACTCACACATCGTCGCACTAGCCGACTTCGCACAATGAGGACAGACAGTTTGCCATTTAACTCGAGGGTACAGAGTCATGCGCAGTTTCTTGGTGCAATGCGTCACGACCAATTTATGCCTAGAGTGGGTTCCAAGGTGGTCATGGCAAAACATTATCTTCACCAATCCTTTGACTCATTTGCTTGCTGAATGTATACCGCATACATGCCAATACCTCATTTCGGTCGCAGCTTCGCGAGGCCTTTTTTTGCTCAGAAGCAGCCATTCCCCATATTGAATAGGAATGGACGAATATTAATGCTGTTCCTTTTGCTGCACAGTGAACATCAAAAGGTACTTTCAGCAGCGCTCATGGGGAGGCATAGGAAAGCAGAAATAGACAAAATAAGGGATGTGCATACTAATAGATGTAGTCGTTGTATTATGTGTCTGTACGTTTTCGTACGTTATGTATAAGCAAGTGGAAGGAATAGGTGCTGAGATCTTGCTGGCACGTGGTTTTTCGTTGGAAGAGCTGCGTCAACGAAAAACTAGACCGCTAGATGGAAGTCTCATCTGTTGACGTACGCTGGAACTGATACTCGTGGCAAACCACTGCTTTCAAAAAGGTCGTGCTGAAGAAAAGTGCGTCGTTTTATACGATCTGTTGTTGTTGCTCAGTGGATGCAGCTAAGACTATGTTGGATTTCGAATTTAAATTAAGCACGCTAGATAAATATGTATATGTCAATAGCGCAAGCATTTTACTGAGGCAATATGTATTTCCTAAAAGTCGTGCAATATTAGGGTTACACAATATAGCGTAAAATATTTGGCATATATAGGGTGTTTAGTGCTCTGACATGTTAGACATGTTTCATGGTCAGACCGCTTCAGTGAAGCAGTTGAGCTAGTAATGGCTTAACTGTTTTGTGTAGGGCAGACCAGCCCTTACAATTTCAGTGACAAAAGTGAACAAAAGTAACCAGAACTTAGCACAACGACAGCTCTTAGGGCTTGCCCTAAACGTGGTCAGATGGTTTTTCTTAACAGAAATAAAATTGCTGAGAGACGGAGTCATATCAAATACAAACCAGAAATTTTGACAACAGTAGGCAATACAGGTTTGTACTCACCCCTAAAAATTTACTAGGTATTTGAGATGAATCGATGTCGGTCAAAGGACCATATCTTACATAATCATCTATGTACCAATGACGAGCTTGGGTCGATTATGCATGGATCAAATAAGAGATGAAATAGGAGATTATAAATTTGCCAACAAGCTGAGGTCGTTATTTCACAAAAAATAAAGTACATATAATGCGCTGTTGTATAAAATTAATGTATATATATATGAATGAAACGTGACTCTGCTTGGCAAGAAACATGAACTAAGAAAGAAAAGTGCAAAAGTATATATGTTAAAAATATGCCTCCGTACAGCAATGGTGCGTAAACTTTGACTATGAAAGCATCTGCTAACTATTCTTTAATAAACGATATGATACACTATTTTACCCTTAGTTATGGCATCTAATTTGAGTAAATAGCTAGACAGCAAGACTCATTCCTAAAAATGTGTACTACTAGCTTTCTGTATTTCGACATTTGTGATGTACTATTTTTGTTGTACTCTGTTTTTTCCTTATTGTTTCTCGTATACTAGTCATCCATTAATCGTTCAACAGTGTTCTTATTTATAAACCATCAGTTTGTTATAAAGAATTGAGATATGAATGCGTTTAGACATTTAGACACATTTCAAAAGAGTTAGTCCAAATTCGTATTGTGAACCACTTATATATGTGTGTGTCGAATGTATCAGTGGTATTTTTCGCAAGACTTATGAAAGCGACGTCCCAGAAAACGTTGTCAGCTCGTGTTACTGGCTATATACCCTTACACATGCTTGAAAAATTGGTATGACCACAAATGCTTTTTACCTTTGTTGCAAATAACAGGATTAAAGACGACAATAAACTAACAAACTGGAGGCTTAAAACTAACAAACTGGAGGTCATGAGATTGGCTTACGTGAAGCACGTAAAGCTTGTGCTTATCCATTCCACTCCATTTAAGTTCCATTCGTTAAACTATCTACCACCGATTATAAGTTAGGTGGTATTTAAATGATTTACATACTGTTGTTGCGACCTGCTCATAATGTCATGAGGCTACGACGAATATAGGCATTTAAATATATGACTACCAACATATTAGCTTTTTCGGTACAAGAAGTTTGCACCTTTCGTCTACATAACCCTTACCGTTAAGTAAATTTGCAGCAGAGCAATTTTTTCCGCACCGTACTGGCTTAATTAGCTAGCCTCAGAACTACTAATTTGAATGTCCAAAGTATGACAGTTCAGTGCTATTATTTTTGTTTTTGGTATGACGTCATACCTTAATGATGCTTTCATAAATCCCAGCAGCATTTCTTTAATGAGACAAGTCAAGTACTTATTGATCCAATAACATCAACTTGTGTCAAGGGAAATGTGATACCAAAGTGGCAGAGCCTCGATCCATTTGGCACTCCACGCAGCCTCAATCCGTGTGAGACGGTCTTTAGCGAAGGAGAAGGTACGATACAAATCCTTTTTTCTGATTAGTTTTAAATTTGAGAACACCTGCTATAGACGCTCTCTAGTAGCGATGCGTCCACATCTAGTTACGTATCACGTTGTTCACCAATCGACGAGCAACGTTACTCACTAAATGTAGGTTCTGTTTGGAAGCGTGACTTCAGGACTTGCTATCCAGTCAGCTTGATTTTCTATTATTTTGTTATCCGAGTGAAAGTCCTGCATTTATTGCACAATCTATACATATGAACAAAGCGCATATATTTTACATGCTTATGCCCTTATTGCATATATAAGCAAGTATATCCACATTCTACTGGCGGCTCACGTCGAATATGACGGAGTCATGTCGCAGCCTTATTTACTGTTTATGTCCTCTCAAAAATTGAGCGAGCCACCAAATCGTTTAAAAGGTCAAATCTCAGTTTTTTAATGGTCAGGATATTCGAGCCACTTCGCTATTCTCTATCGATAACAATTTAAGAAGTAACATCGAAGGTGGAGCTCTTGAATCTGTTGTTTGATGGCTCATAAATTTTTCTGTAAAATCTGTAAATTTCTGTAAAAAGAGACCGTATTTGATTCGTTTGTGCGCCGTTTTGAAAGTCTTCGAATGTACCTTAAATTAAAGTCATTTAAGGGACTTTTATCTTCGTAGATGAGTAGATGAGATAATATAAAAGTCACGGTGGCACAAGCTTTGCATAGAAAAGAATGATTTTTCACCGCACAAAGTTAGGTTTTTTATGACAAAACACCTAAAAACCACCTCCACAGTTGAATGGATGTCAATGTTGTAAGATATGTGGTTTTCTGAAATTAAGCATACAGTTTGGTCTTGGTAGTTGTTGGATGAGAGGTTACCCTAAAGACCGATAAATTAAAAATATCTCAACAATAACACCGTGCATTTTCCGAACAAGGTTATTATTTCCCTTTATTATTACGAGATTTTGTTTTTGCGTGTTGTCCGGTTGGCTAATATCTCTTTCGCTGTCATCCCAGAGGAAAGCAAAATCTTCAAGTTTAGAATTCAGGGCAGGTAGATCATATTTGTTGCGAGATTTTGTTGCATATCGAATATAAGAATAAAAAACAGCAATAGCCCTAGGAAATGATCGCTATTATTTTGACATTGAATCGCTTAACTTAAGGGGAATTATAATAATGGCATAGCTTTTACGCCTCAATATAGTGAATATATTAACGAATCGACTCACACGATCATCAATAAATTAAAGTAAATTGAAGTGTCATGTTTAGGCGTAGCGGACATTGCACATCTGCAAGTGATTCTCATATGGTAAATTATAAACGATGCGTTGTAGATCGGGCGGTCGTGGCACATCTGGTCGACATTCTCAATTATCCACACAGCAACTCGCCTAGATACAATAACGAAACCAACTATCCATCCCATATGTCTGTAGAAGAATAAATTCAAAAAGCTATTGTAGCAATTTGATGAACATATTTGTGAAAACACTTTTAAACGTTTCAAAACCAATGGGCAGTTTCAACTTCAAAAAAGAACATTTTACTGCTACGAAAACTGATATAGAAAGCGCAAAATAAGATGGTCATGGGTGAAAGTTAGGGTGGAGATCGAGTTAATACGTCGCTGTCACCGTGTTAATTTCTTTGGTCGCATAAAAACAGTCACTTTTGCCGGTTTTGTGATGCACTGATCATGTCTTAGTATCATCGAGGAACCAAAACCTTATTTCACCATTTGATGTTCACTTTAGGACGCTTCCTGTTGTTGTAAGCCCCTAATCATGACCGGTGTATTCTTAAAAAATGTGAATTGTGGACAAGGAAAATTGTACCGACTTGCCCTAGAAAGTTACATCGATCCGTACGTCTTATTTACGACGACATAAATTCACAGTATCCAGAGGTATGTAATTCAAGGCATATTAATGCAGGGTTTATCGCGCGAGACCGAAACAGTCCATTCTGTTCAAGACAATTACATCCATTGTGCTAAAAATAGTTCCAAATCTTTGCAATAACCTTCCCTCTTTCTCTCCTGTTCTTTCCAGAAGCTATATGAAGCAACAACATTTCATCAACAAATGCGTGAGTTCTGCCGTTGATGCTGTTGGTCATCAATCGAATTAGGGTATTGAACGCCAAACGGCCCAATTGACTTAGACAGCAGAACAGTTGTGGTTCCATAATCCCCGTGGCAAATAACGCTTGTTTGATTAATTGCCAAGGTGAAACCAAGAGCTGGTAGAATTATAAGCACGGCAATCGAGTATCGTGAGAGCTAGCAGAGTCGTGCCATATTCAGCTGGAAGGCCTTGTATGCCATTGTGGCAGCCGTTGTATCAATGAATACGTCATGTCAATGGATCGGTGTGAACAATTCATGGGTTTCTCCTTTTTCCATTCACTAGCCCTCGGTCGATTGCATTTTAGCAGTAGGCCCGAGTCTGCAAACGTCTTCAATTTTGTCGATGGTACACCAGAATTGCTTAATGTTCGCTTGAGATGGACTTCGAAAATGAGATTGCAAGTGCTATTATTATCTATGGACTTCTTAGTTACATATATTCCGTAAGAGGTTAATGAAGTTAAAAAGCTAAATTTTACAGAAAAGATCTCTTCTATGTAACTTGGATCACCGTACTTCGACGAACAGGCCATATTCACTTGGATTAAATAAATGAACGTAAAGCAATTCATTTTCGTTAAGATTATGTCGAGGCTAACCCTAGTCAATATTTGACGTCTACGACTATTTTCGCTTTTCTTTACAAGACAGACTCAAAAAATATAACTGTGTAATGACAAAGATCGAACCCGTGTATTTACGTTTTTTCCGGCCAAGCCGCTAGACCTGATAACATATCCTATGCCCGAAGTCGTAGCGAAACACAATTACCAAAGCCAGTTGAAACATTTCGAGTCCTTTTTTGCGATAGGAAAGGAGTTAGACCATAATTGGAGACACTTCCGTCAACCTACACAAATATTTGAAGCCTCGCTACGTCTGTAAAAAGTGAAGCTATAGATAGCTCAGATATTATAGCTTGAATTAGGAATCAAATTTTGCGAAATATTTCGCCTGATGTCATTATGCTTATGGAAATAATTTTTTCTATTTTCTAGCTGCTCTGTTGAAATACTTCTATTAGGATATGGTAGAGGCTTTCAAAGGCTGTTAAGGCTAAGGCTGCCTTATGCTCTTAGCGGCACTAGAATGAACAGAAACTCGGCAGAAACTAGGTAGCTGGACTAGTAATATTTGTCACTTAGCACATTCGATCGATACTTACCTGGCCAAAGGTATCGTAGGCCATTAACTTACAAGAGAAATGTCGTTGATTATGCATGAACCCAGTGGAATGAAAAACGCTGCTTTTTCGCTTTGACACGGCAGAACGTAATACGTCGCAGTAACATGTCGCAATGTGTAACGACCGCTTACAATTTATGCCCCCCTCGTTATGCCCCTTGTATAGACTTTTGTAAATTGGTAGAAATTTACAGATCGGGGCTTACGTATGCTTCCAGTATCGCATTACTTCCAGTTACGTATTACGTTCTCGTATTACTGCATTGAAAGGCTAGTTACGTATTAGTACTTCGGAATATAGACGAAAAATGGAATATAATGAAATATGTATAATATTCTATCAATAAAGATCAAGGAATGTATAAATAAAAAAAAGAATATAAATAAAGAATTCCGTGCTTCATCATTGATTCATTTATTTTACGCTTACATAGCGATATTCTTAGAGAAAAAACGTTATATCGTAGTCGTGTTCACAAGAACATACATATGCCATGCCATATAACTAAACAAACGCATAGATGAAGCCCATTATAAGAAATGGAAGGAAGTTTTACTTTACCTGTCAGATCGCAACGCTTACCGCAAGAGGTTCTTCTATTGCACAGTTTTTTACGCCTGCAGAATATCAAACAATGTATGCATTTTCCACCATTGGCTTGATACGTACATGCTTAAACAAATTTTCATTTTGCCTGACTGCAAATAATATAGCGTTCCGGGCTTTGCAATGAAAACGGAGTACAATTGTGAGCACCCCAGCAAAAAAATCGTTTTTAGAAATTCCGACGTGGACATAAAGCCTCCGTAACTTCACGTCTTATCGTTCATGTACTAGTTGCTCATCAATTTCTATTTTTACAGCGCTTTACTGCTAAATATGTTTAGCGGTGGAGCTCCACTCCCATAGTAGGGTCGTACTTTCGTTGAACTCATTAGATAATTCCGGAAGAAGCCGTGTAGGCGATTGGAAAACAGCAGATCGGCCAAATATTTTGGCATACACGTGCCTAATTTTTCGATCAACTGTGAAGCAAGACCGTTGCATATATTGAATGGATTTTATGTAGGACATTTACTGGTCTCTATGTGTGACCTGACTGGGCTTAGCTTGGTCCTGAATGCCTAGCTAAAACGATAATATAATGAAAAAGTGGCCAAATATGGATTGAGTTTACGGTTTGCCATCTTACGATAGGTTGAGCTTGAAAGTTAACTACGGAGAAACATATAAGCGTCGTTCGCTAAGTACCCAGAGTGTTGAATCTTCTTTCTTCTTTAAGTTATCATTTATTTAAATGAACTTCAGTATAAACGACGAAATCACGCATGTACAATCTACAATGCATCGGCCGTACGAGGAAGTAGCATTAAGACCTGTTCATGTATAATGAGCTTTATACACGAGACGAAAGTTAGTTACCTGTTTTTGTCACTTCACTCATTCGCAGGATTTGAAGAAACGTCACTAGGTTACATGCTATGACGCACACACGCTTAAAGTTCAATTTTCCAATTAATTATAAAGATCGAAAAATCTCAACTACAAGCTATTTTATGTATTTTCGAAAATGTATAAAGACTAGAAGTGTTCACAGCAAACAGTACGGTGCCGTAAGTCAAAAATTCTCCTGTCCCAGAGGTGACCGCTATATTGAAATTGGCTTGAGAAGGATACGCATTTTTGTGCAGAGGTTTTCTTGGCAGAGGAACATCCTGACGTGAAGTGCCATTAATATAGTCGTAGTGTCTCGAAAACTGGGTACCTTGCACAAAACTCTTAATAAATAAAGGACACCATCTAACTCACATTGTGTTCCATCACTAATGACATGAAATGTACATTACGTCCAACGGCAGAACGGAACCCCTATTGGTTTCTTACGCGAGAGTGGGAAGTAAGTTGGGGCTTCGCAACGAACGTTCGCTTTTACTAGGCCGAATTTTTTGTCGTTAGAGGTATTCGTAAACCTTTTGAACCGATTCATCTTCGCCTTCATGAAACAATACAATAGTCGACTCATTTTATCAATGGCCGTGCAGACCACACAGAGCCAACAGCGATTCGAGAATGTAGTCTGTCTTACCCCTACAAAATATCAATAGATACACGTTTGCATGTAGTTGACACATCTACTAAGATCAGGCGTCAAACGAAGCCACGTCGAACATTATTCTGGCACTATTACGATGACTGAGCTTCACATTGACTATCCGTAAACAAATTTTTTCCTGTCAAGACTCACCTAACTGTAAAATTCTGAAATTATTCGTATTTGGAAGGTCTGGACAGCTGTTACAGACAGTCATTTGAAACCGTATCAGATATCCACTCTTCAAGAGGGGAAAGCTCGTCTCCATAGTCTCATTGCCATATTCGGGACCATTACGCACTCGAAGCTGGCTCGTAACAGGGCTTATTATATTAGAGTGGTTGGTGAAAAATATTTCATCATAATTATCTGTTAGCTCTTTGCCTAACAGTGTACAGTATGCTCCATATGGTACTTTGAATTTTGTACACAATTTAGCCGTATTAACAGTACAATATGACTTTAGTTCGGGAATACATTTAGACCAATATCTCTCATGCTACTTACGAACAATAGTAATCTCATTAGTAAAGGTGTATTCAAATCCAATTAATTATGGTGTACTATTGAGCAAATCTGCGTAAACTGTTTCAAAATTAAAAAAAGAGTATTTCAATCTTAAAGCTTCTTCCTCTCTGTTTTTTTGCGGATATTGGGGCCATTTGTTTTGCTTACCTATTTTGGGACCACTTCGCAACAGGAAAATTTAATAAGTTGGTTATTAGTAGGTCTCGAGTTACCTCTACGTACCAATTAATTACGAACCGTTTGGTAGATATCAGCTACATGTCGAGCTCGGTGGCTTGGTGCAAATGCACATAAGTAAACCGATCCGACCTTCGCGGTCGCACATTTATATTTATAAAGCCTGTCTTATGAAGTAATGCGAAAAACGGTACCGTAAACGTTAGGTGTTGGCTAATGGTCAGTCTTAAAATATTTAGATATCAGCTACATAAAACTCAAGCTTTTTCTTAGAGAAGAAAATATTTTCGGTTCTAGGAAGTTTGCTGTGGTAAAGTTTGACTGTAATGTGCAGATACAACGCAAAATAATGGTGGCTTAAGTAATACGCACGGAATGTGTCTCTTTTACTCTTGAAGTAGTGACAGTGTTTATTGTACATAGAGACGGCCGTTCGAAATATAAAACTAAAAACTTGTTTAATCACTCGGCGCTAGCTTTGCGCGCCCAAATTATATACCTGCGTAGAAGTAGGAGATCGCCGTATAAAAAAACACAAATCCTAATTGACTATGAGCACGAATGGTAAGAATATAGCTTGAACTCAAATATATGTTCCACAGAGCCTGCGGGAAAATTACTGCGGTCATGTCCCCGTAAACTTTGAGAGAGAAAAACATGATAGGTGATATAGCACCAGAGCGCTTTTGGTTGACTTTTCTTTGTTAAATTTGAGAACTTGCAAACCCACCGAAAGGAAGAGGATGCGGCAGAGCCAGCCATTCACAGGAACAGGATGAACAGTTTATCCCGTTGAAGTGTGTCGGCGCGGCTCACGGAGTTGGTGGGGGTGTACTCTGACGGTGATGTTTGAGAAGTTTCCATCGATTATTTGTCTACCGTCGGTGCGACCAGCAAACTCATCTAAATGCCACGTCATTAGAACGTTTTCTCTCTCCTCATTAGCATCTCGTCACTCTAGCTCATTTTCCCGAAAGGCATTTTTTCTAACCTCCCGTCTCTTCCAAAATTCAATTAGCGGAACGCACTGGCACTGCGAATTGAAGGATATTCCATTTTTACCAAGGCTTATTGAAATACTTCCCCCTTTTATAGTTTCGATGGAGACACAAGTACGACGTTACCTAAACGTCTTGCCGGCTAGGTTAGTAGGTTTAGACGAGGGGTAGCTTCACCTACACTGGAAGCGCAGATGAGGTCATGTAACACCCACTTGGAGCTGTTACTTACTACTAAAAAGACAGGACAAGGGACGGCTTTTTAACCCCTCCTGACTACCTTCCAGCGGATAGCTAAAACGGTTTAAGCTGTGTTAGTTGAGGGTCCTTGTTTCTAACAGGGACACTATTTCTTACGACGGCAAAGGATGATTCCTAAACGCCTTCCCCCGGTCTTACTTCCAGTTGTTTCAGCATGTTTTGTGTTTGTAAACATATTTCATACTTCCCTTATTGCATCGTCAATGTAAAGATGTACTACTTGTCTAAATAATGCACTCGCGTGCTGTGGCCATCGGTTATCCTTACCTCTTCGCAAAGATGCTAAGAACTTTCGCACTAATATTATTACATTTTTTCAACATAGGCAACCGTTCAGATAATTTCAACACTTGGTATATTGGTACAGAAGCAACTAGACCGCAAAAAGTCACTGTTTGGGTCCTCGACACGTTTACAACTATAGTTTATCAAGGAGCACCTGCGGAAGCAAATGCTCCATTTGTTCCATCTGCATTCCGTCTGCTCGATTGGACATGTACAGATGGTACCGATCTCGTGGTTACAACGTCTCTAATGAGGTTTACCATATAGTGCTGATTAAGTGTCTTTGAATAAATTAGGCAGGAACTTACAGAAAAGCAAGAAACAGACGAGTCAGAAGTGTTTTCAAATTTGTTTGGTTTTCTTCAAAGGTCCGTAGGTTAATGATAATTTAACAACAGTTCAAGTTAAATAAACGACCTCCGTGTCTTTAAATTTGTTTGCAACCAATTTTTTGTATGTTTCGAAGAAGCGATTACGGTAAAAGGTGGCAGCATTGATTACGCACTTAGAGACTTCCAAGGTATGTTGAGTATACCAATTTACATCGACGATATGGATAAATAATGCATTGTGGTATACTTGCAATTCCTTTATTAAAAATTTTCGACGGCAACGGCTAATGCAACGGTTTAAATCAGCGTTATCCGCCGAACTTGTCTTCAACTGCAAACGAAGCAGGGAGGAGTCAGTTGCATAATTTCAAGTTGTTTGATGTTGTACATTTATAGCATCCAGGTGAATAGAATTATGCGACGGCAAGTGCTATATCCAGTATGTGGTCGAATAAACAAGGGCAGATTAATTATGAGGTCGAGCTCGGTGGCTTGGTGCATTCGTATGCGCCTTGCGACCGGAGGAGACACGTAGGTGCA
>MNPL01002563.1:23158-63108 GCA_002081605.1 Tropilaelaps mercedesae
AAGATTAATTATGAGCAGGCGCGTCCCCATCAAAATGGAAACCACGGCACGCAGGCCTTAACACAATCCCAGCACAACCCAGTTTTGTTCCAAATAATCTTGTGTTCCATTGAGGATTATCGAGGAGAATGACAATCAAAAGCAGATGGAAACATTTTTAATTTATTAAAAAATGGGAGGTTTCTGACATTCTGCTAATCATATTTATTTCTAAACAACATTAGAAGGCATACATAGCAATGTTTGTTTTCCTAAATCGTAAAAGAAATAAGCTATATATACGCAATTTGCAAAGAAACTAAGCTGCCCATAAAGCTTGTTTTCCCTATGCAAACATTTACATAAGTGCATTGAAAACTAAACTTTTTAGGAAACCATCTGTAAGGTTATGCATAAAGCTTTGATACCTAATAGTTTACTATCATGCAAATCAGAGTGGTATATGTCTTTTTAAAGTTGATTTCGATATATATATTCCTCACGTCGCGTAAAAAACATTCTTCTGGATATCTACAGCCTAGGCCTGGCAAACACCTTTACCCATTCTGTTTTATACCTGTCTATATTATTGCCAATGAAAAATTAGGATTGGCTAGTTGTCTTTAATGAATAATATTAAATCATGACTAAATATTATAGTTTGTTTACATCGCTTTGTTTCTAAACTTTAGTGATTGGTAAGCTTAGATTAAGGCAGAAGATTTGAACAACTGTAAATTGACCACATTGCTATCACTACACTAACTGTGCAGAGGGATTTGCCCACTCACAGAAACATACTCTTATGAAAAAAACCAAATACAAATCGTCGGCAATTAACGATTCGAGCAGTTGGAAATTCTAAGTTAGCTGTTTCCATACTGTAAATAAGGAAAATGGGTGCAGAAACTAATGGTTATCTTATATAAAAGGACATTTATACAGTTTTTTATAAGAGCATTAATTCTAACTATTTAGATAATTCATAAGCACTTATTAGAAAATTATCTTTTTAACATCACAGTCGTAATCTAAGACTATAAATATTTGGCAACCTGCTTGATGTCGCATAATTACCGCTATTTGTGTAATATAGAACCTCTAGGTTCAATTAGATCGATAAAATGTTGACATGCTCGATCATAATTCGGACACTGATGCCAGTACTTGCGATTTGTGCAAAGTGCGTCAAAATATGTTTTTAATTTGTTTCAATTACCTTATAGAGCTTATCGTACCGGCCCGTCCATAGAGCAAATGCTGGCCGATTAGACCATGTCTAACAAACGCGGCATATCTGGGCGACAATAATGCATCTTTTTGTTATGTGTTGCTTTAGCCCATGAGGACAAAATAGTGATGCCATTATGGGATTATATGTAAAAACGTTTCTACTTGATATTAACGCATTTAATTAAAACAGTAAGTCGTGTCTATAAGCTTAGTTTTAATATTCAGTCTTCAGGGCCCTCTTAATATAAGGCTTCGTGAACTTTGTGTAGTTTTACAAGATAGCATTAAAAAATGTATTGTTTATACGAGGCACGAGCATCCCGCCGAAATCAATTGGATATAAGTTTACATATCCCTTCTGTCCACTTTTTGTACTTTTAAATAATAAAGCCTCAGATAAAACAGTGCACTTGGATATCTGACACATTGCCCTGCGTTCTGTTATTGTTTTACTTTTTTAAAATCTGAATCAAATATATGGCACAGGATAGAAGAATCTACATCTAAAAATTCGAATGTTACAACTGGTCGCACTTTTGCCTTTCCTTGGAACCGGCATTTACGCTCATATGTTTTAGCAGCATCGAGAGATACCCATGGATATAGTAAAGCCCATCCTACTAATGCCATAGACGCCTGGGTTAATGGTTTTTTTAATTTAGCTGTAAGTCGCTTCTTCTATATCACGACAGCTTTTGTTACGAACCTCGTTGTAACACAAAAGGCCATCTCCACCATTAACATAAACCGACTAACCGGACTGACGTAGTGCAATAGGTAGCTAATTTATTCGTAATTATGCGTGTGTGATTATCGAGCAGGATGTATATATAGGAGTCCAAGCGATTTCTTTTTCCACGGAAGATACATTTAATCTATCAGGTATGATGAATATGAATGCGTGCCCAGGTATAAACAGTGAACTCATTTTTTTTAATTTTATGCTAAAGCTACGTATCATTCAGTCATCTTACCTTATCGCAGCTCTGAAGCTAGGATCCTTTACCTAAATAGTAAAATATAAATAAAATATAGAATTTGCTGAATGACAGACGGTTTTCTGCGTACTATTGGCAGACGTATATTACCATAAAGCTATAGTCAAGTGAAGTTCTATTTGTCTGAGTATTGGCAGTGTTAAAGTGGTTCTGAAGATCTTGCTTTGATCTTTTTACTAAACGGTTTACTCTTGATGGCTATGTCTACTGAAAAATCTTCATTTTGCAATCTAAGGTTTTACAATATGTATAGAGTACTTTTGCAATATATAGAGTACTTTTCTAAATAAAGAGAGCTCCGCGGTAATGCCATTAAGGTGGCTTTAGCATCGTGCTTTATTCGGTACATAAGTAATTTTTTCACTAAAAATTAAGAAAAAACTAGACCAAAAAGAAAAAGATTTTTAAACCATCAGAGCAGTCGAATCTATAGCAGCAGTTTGAAGATACTTAAATGTGTCTCTAAATAGGTGTCCATTGTGCCACTCGTTTGTTTTATTATGATTAGGAGTATCTCAAAAGATCTTGAAGCTCCTGCCATCTGCTTGCCGGGTTTATTTTTAAGTTTCCGTTAATATTAGATGTAGAGAAAAAAGTAAGAGATAATTCTGCAATTTCCAGCAAGTACACGAGCATAACATTTTTACATTTTTATCGGTTTTCTTTATAAATGTTTCCTTACCCTTAACAATCAGCTTATTAAAGATACATTAGCCTAGGGTTTTTGGAATGGTTTCATTCGATAGTTCTTGGTGAGTAATTCGTCTGCTGATTTCCATGTTTATTTAATATTAATGTATTGCCAATTAAGCGTATTCCTTTTCCAATAGTAATCATAGTGAGAACAAAACTGTTACTTTTTAAATATCTCACAACTACGTCATCTCTACTACTTGATTTTAAGGAGATTATTATACAAGGTGAGAAATGTGAATTCTTTCATAAGTTGATTTACATATTTGCATTTCTATCAGATTCTACTTGGAAATAAGTAACGACCCCAACAATATTGCCATTTCTGACCCTGCCCGGTATTAACAGTTTTTTGTATAACTAAAACATGTGTCAAGTGACATAGATTTTGATAGAGCCAAAAAAAACAAAACGTTGATGTTTCCTATTGTGGCTCTAGTCACCTACGTTGGTGAGAACGTTGGTGGACCTACGTTCGTCCGTTAGGAGTCATATTCTCGCTTTGTTTTTGTGAGAACCACGATATAGCCTGGGATCGGTAATTTTTTAGACGTGTACATGGGTTGCACAAATTAAGCGAATAAAAATGGCGGCAAGGACTCGAATGTCTTAACCCTGAAGAAATCCTCAAAAGGTTTAGAAGGCCTCATTATTTGTTGCTGTCATTACGGTGTATCCGTGGTCAGCTAAGATTCCTTGTAGGTTGAATTTCATACAACTCTATAGTATTCAGGTTGACTTGACACAAATAAGGATGCAGTTTAAGTGTCTCTATCATGGCAAGGAAAATTCTGGAAAACTATGGAAGCTTTCCTTTCATGGATTTTCTAACGTCAACGGACGTCTCATTGATCGTGATTCCCAAATAAACGTATCTACTAGCGGTGTTGATGATTCCAATGTCAGCTTCTCTTCGAAACAAGGATCGTTGCATCAAATTCTTACGATGGTTCTAAGGTATGTTCTATATCAGCTGAAAATATTGCGTTTACTTGATAAAACATGTCCTTAATGACGTGAACTTTTTCGTCGATTAGTTTGCCAGCAAATGTCGTCTGTGTTAGTGCAGCGCTTTGACGTTACGCCTATACGACTTGCCGCCACACCTTGTCTTATTGTTAGAAAACGCTCGATGAGCGGTGTCTACTTACCTAACTCACCTATGTAACACCAATGAGCCTTTTTGAACGAAACGTATAACTACAGCCCACTACATGTGCCACCTTTTTCCATTCACGTCAATGGATTCTAGCACAGGATAATAATGGCGTGCGTCTAAGTACAGAAGTAATCCAAATGGTGCGCACACACTTAAGGGGGGCTGCATCATGCACTATTTAGTCCTAAGCACCTGTCATTCTGTGCGCACTAGTCGTCCTCTCCCTCGTTGACGACCTCTGGGTTTGGCCATTCTAGTCGGTGGATTCGTCCTTTGTGCACCCGCCGCCACAAGCGAAGCTCTACAAACGTCGAAGCATGATCAGCTTCTACGCTGTGCAAAGAGCGTACAACCCATCGATGCCTGTACATGAACAGCACTGCCGCCATTGGCATCAGAGTAGGCAGCGAACCCGCATCGTCTATATTTGGACTTCGCTCAGCCCGCTGACATTAAGTGGCACTCGAGGCGACACCCTCAAGTCAGGGACAATGTGGATCGCAAGTGTGGGGGTAAAGAGCAGAAAAGCCAAGGTCAAAAGGACGTCTCTTTACTCAAGTTTCATGTTGTATGTATTAAAGCGGCACTCAGCCGTTCACTGGCCTAAAGGGCGTTCTTAAAAGTGTAACATTATCACTCATACACAGAGCATATGTGACGAATAGCCTACAGGAGTTAATATCGTGATGGGTTTTGGTTGAGGTTTGAAGGTTTGCGTCGGCACGCCGGTTTTCATCTGATAATGTTTTGAAACGTTTATGGGCACATAAGATCTCTGGGCTATGTATCAGGCCCCGTTTATAGTATTTTTAATGGTGTGGTTATTCTGATTGCGGTAAGTTACCATGCCAAAAACTAGTTTTCTAAGCTAAGTGGTCGTCTAGAAAAAGGAAACGAAATGTTGAGATCATAGGGTCATTTGCGTGTGAAAAGTAGTACTCCACATTACCTATTTGAACCGAGAGCGGGTTCTCACTCACGTAATGCGCATGGAGAAGCTTTTATAAGAACTTATATTATTTTAGCAGACCAAACAGCACCTAATCGTTTGCTCACTGCTCCGTGAATGCTGTGTTATCTATCTTGTAATGTCATATTATGTCGATCACTTTATATTTTCACTATGACACGTGGCCTCTCGATATATTTAATCACACCTACAGTTAAGAATCATGTAGATTGAGACAAAATAAGCGCGGCTTTGCACTGTTGGTAAACTCGGGGGTTCCAGCTCACGAGTGTCAATCAGGTTGCACTGCTTTGCCTCAGGACAAAGTTGAAACGGTGAATTGTTTGAGATCGAGGGTATTACTGGGCATATGAATAAGTCAGAAAAAGTGGTTTATGTCAGGCGTGGGTCTGTATGTTTATCATGTAATATTTTGCCCTCAGTGCTATCGAGGTGCACCATACTTTCGTTTCATTGTTTATTCAGCAGTACTCAACCCTGTCCCTGTGAGATACTGGTCTACCGAGTCAATAGAAACAATAAATGTACGTTTTTATAGAAGCAAATCATGTCGAAGGAAATGTCAATAGAAAGAACGAACATGAAAATATGCGATAGAAGTAATGTTTTGGCAGATATGGAACTTCATGATTTTCGCTATGTTTAATTTTGGTTTATCTGTAAACACTATCCAAAAAATGTTTATATGTATGGTCGTTAAGCTGTTTGAATAAGTTTTAATGGTTATAGTTCGCCAAAGGAAAAGAGCTGCAGAAATGTGCGTACTTTATGTATTTTTACTGGCGGTAAATATATTATCTGCTGCACCTTCGCTCTATTTTAATAGGAAAACTTTTCGAAATATACTCAAAAGATATATCGAGAAAAGTAGCAGTGCATCAATTCATGAACAGAAAAAACGGTACAATTTGGTACAGGTTTGATAAACACTCGGAGAATTATTTACACACTGTTATGTGTTATTATTACACAAACGAGCGTTTGCATAACCCTGCCAGAATCCGAATTATTTGTGCGTTGCTATCGCTCATATGCATTCTGCGTACTTGGTAGTAGGATGTATGGTACTAACGAATTTTGTGTATTTCTATAGATATGGATTTCTATAGGTTGCAACGGACTAGTGGACGTTTAATTAGTTTATGTGGAAAACCTTAATTCAGTATCCGAACAAGTCGGACTACCAGGTCAACCGCGAACCAAACTGAGCTAGTGTCGCGAGTAACAATAGACAAGATAGTGCCCGTTAAGTAGTGCGGCAAGGTTCACTTATATTTGAAGTACTCGCTGGTTTAAAATTTCAAAATCAGTAAGCCAAAATAAGTTAATAGAACGATGCGATATATATATATATATATATATATATATATATATACTATTACGTGATGATTAGTGATAATAAGATTGGTCTGCATCAGCAACATCACTTCGTTCTGCATGCTGTAGTCCACTTCATTCATTATTCTTTTTTTAAATATGACGAAGGTGTAACTCCGAATAAGATCCGGTGCTTGCATTTCGTTAATGATATGTATTTTTCTTCCATTGATATGTATTTTGTTGGCTGCAGTAGAATGTATTTGGTTGCTTCATTGTGATATGCCGTTACTAGCATGTCGTCATGGAAGTGCCCTGAGTGGCTAACGGCGTTTTGCATAAAAGAGGTCCTTCGTCTGCGCCGAGTCGAGATTTCGATTCATGTAACCTAATCCTTCCTCTTTTATTTAATCTCCCCATTTTATTCTTCATATTTTTTTATTTGGCTGTCTTGTTCTATTTATACATGTGCAAGCGCGGTTCATTATTCCCTTGATCTCTGCGAGAGAACCACACAGGAGATATTTCAGGAGCAGAGAAGATCGTATAACTAACTCCATGTCACTTCGTACCCTGCTCAATAACATAGGCACCGGGGGATTCTAGTAATAGTTATGCATGCAAAAGAAGACGTATCTACATTTTTTTGTGCACGCTTATTATACTTCAGTAGGGCAGCCTGGTTTTTATGAAATGTCGCCTACGCCATATCGAGCCTGCGGCTTGCTATTATAGTTGTGTATTACTATCTCAAACTTCTTTGTACTGCATTCATTGATAAGAACCACAGTTTTACACAGACATATCGTAACAGAACCCAAATAATTTTTAAGAAATGAATAAAGCCAATCCAGATGAGGGTTCTTATGTATTATTTCTTAAAGTGCTTGACTAGACTTAGGTGTAGATTCGCACATCCCAAGATAATGCTGCAGGAGGTACATTGTGAAAAATGGACGACGTCAACGATGTTAAAGATTTTCTGAAGATACACGTATATATCATATTTTGGGTCTGTTTTCTGTAAGTACGATTTTATATTATTCTCATGTCAAATTGCAGATAACAGGTATCTCAAAAGTATGGAAATGTTTCAAGGATCAATTACACTATCTGCAGTTCTGACTTTTTTAAATATTTATATTGTGACGCCATTTTTTAAAATAACATGTGTGCTAAGTATTTTAATCACGTTTGACGTAATGACGTTTGAAATAATCGCTCGTATGTGTTGAAATGTGTATGGAAAGTTTTACTAATACTGTAAACTGATTTGTTTCTTACACATAAAATCAAAAAACGCAATTTTGAAGCACCTAAATGTTTGTACCAATTTCGACATTAATAACGGCTAGTTTAAAAATGTTTACTTTGGAAGCCTACTTAATGGCAGTGGTTACGTAACTAAACAAAATTGCCGCATATGGGCAAAGTCCACGTGAGGGCTTTTCTCGGTGACTGTTTTTTGCGTTTGTATCGAGAATAAAGTGGGTCTCAGAAGAAAGCAATTTTAAAATCAGTCGTCATTTAAGTTTATATCAGAAAACGATTAAATAGATAAAAAGATGCGCTTTAGTTTTCGATAAGCATAAAATATAGCTATAATTAATAGAGAATATAACAGAAAATCATCACGTTAGCTTTATTGGAGATAAAGATTGAAAACATTTAAACCACAATTCTCAATATGTTTAAAAAAATACATTATCTTTGAAACACACTTTCCTACATTCCCACTTTACTTATAGTACCCCGGTTGGTCTATGCTTCAGATTCCTTTATTGAAAGGGCAGCCAATTTTATTGGCTGTCTCTTTTCATTATCAGTGATACGTTGTCAGTTGTAACCTCCGTGATATTTGCTCACTAAGGGGCTCCCGCGTGCGTTTTTCAACTTCTCGTCATCTTGTTTCAGTTTATATGTTAGAAATCGTTTATTTTCTGCCTCTTTATTCCAGTCTCTTTAATTAATCTCTAGAAGAGTGTCACTTTGTAAACACTGTGGTTAACAACTCGGTGCATGCCCTCACTCGTTCAAAACTTTTTTCCATTCATGAAGGGTTCGGGTTGTTGAAGGGTTGGGCGAAACCTCCATTCTCGATGCTCAGAATGTAACTACAAAAGTAAGGTCCTTAGCATTTAAAGTGTCTATGTTAAGGACAGTAACGATAGTGATAGCATAAATGCCTGATACCAGTGTTTTCATAACCATGATGGTCGAGACAGCCGCGAAATGTCAAACGTTGGTTTTGCAGCGGTATCTTTGAGCCAGTAATAATAAGAATTTTATTATTATTACTATTATTACTATTATTATTATTATTATTATTATTATTATTATTATTATTATTATTATTATTATTAAGAACAGAATTAAAAAATAATCCCGTATACAAACAACTAGATAGAAAAACTATACCTGTTTTCCTTAGAATAACACGATCCATAGCCTAATCAGTCGGCGCCAGCTACATGATAGGATAGCTACTTGAGGGATACTCAGATGGTAACGCATGCCTAATAAGCTAGCTCAAAAACTGCATAATATCCATCGCAGTTATTGACACTTATATGGAGTAAATCATGTTTAATAAAACTCTTAGTATAGTTGAAAAACCTCTGTCAAATTACGTTACCAAAACCGCAAACCAAGGTAACCAAAAATCATTGTACGCCCTTGGGGGACAAAAACAAAAACCATTGGAATAGACCGAGATGTTCTTTTTTGACAGCAACTATCATTTGTCAATATTTAGACATTATTAATAAAATTGGGTAGGCACACTCTATGCAATGCGGTGTGGAAAAACGATTCGTTGCGTCATTGTGAGCACCTCTCAAACACGTAGTTGACTAGATAAAAGTAGCATACGAGTTACTATATAAATATCTGTGCAGACCATTTCATATAGCTATGCAATATAACCCATTTCGTTCGATACGTGAAGGCCTTGAACAAAAATTCTTAGACGCAACGTATTGGATTTAAAATTTGGCTTTGGCTCAATAATTTTGAGTGGACTAGTTTTCATCAACGCACTGCACCATATTATTTCAATAGCATGAAGATAATTTTATTTATGTCAAGGAATTACAGGATGCGGAGTTTTTAGTTATTTCAGCTATAAACAGCGTTGAGCTAGCGCCGATAGTGTTTCCGTGTTCTCGAACTTATCGGCAGACGGCCAAAGCTTTCATTGCATCCGTTCTTACTAATATTAAAAGTCGATCAAATCGCACAGGTCCGTGTTGATTCCGGTGAAACATATTGACGACCTTGCTGTAACGACCATCTCGCTATAGCAAGAAAATGGGAAATCTTGCGATCCCACCGGATAACCTAGTTCTCCTTGTATGTACCCCGGCACACATGTCCTCGAACGTGCAACAATTGGTAATCAGGATGTAAGTTTGTGCCATGAATAAGGTACATTTTGCAGCATAGGTTCACTATTAGCTGTTTAACAGTAATTCTGACGTTCCAAGTGGTATGTTGTGCAAGAATCAATTGTACATGAGTACACTTTTATGCTAAGCCACTATGCTGACAGTTACTGATTGATTATTTGTTAAAGACTAACATTCGCAGCTCATTGTGCTTAGTTCATACAAAAATATTCGGTTCGCGTACAGCACTGGAAAACAAGTACGGATCAAAACAGAACTTGAGGCGTAGTTCCCAGTGGGAAAACTTTCCATCTTGCATTTAGATTTAATGAACCCATGTGACTTCGTTGGCGCAATATGTTTTCCAACCATGCGAAGGAACTTAACAACCCCATAAGTGCGGATGACAGCGGCTGCTATAAAGTTTATCGCGCCATAGTCGAGCCATTATCAGAAAACGACAATAGCTCGCTCCCCTAATATTAAACTCCGCTGCATCAACTCAGCTGGTGTACTATTACCGTCGAACGGTGCCTGCTACTTGGGCGGATGATTTCGCCAGGCTTGGTTTCAGTACGGTCGCCTTCTTTAGTTATCTGTACGGCTATATACGCAAAGTGCATATCTTAAACATCACCATACTTCAGTCATTTAAAAAAAATACATTAAACACACTTAGAAGCTATAAGAGCAAAGTCGAGAATTCGACACCGGACAGGGAGTATCGTAAAACTAGGAATTGCTTCCATCTTGACCGCTAGATATGCAGAATACATATTTTATAAACATTCTTTGAACACGATTGCTAGCTAACAGCAGAATGCGTTTGAAAAAGGTGAGCCATAGGATGCCTTAGGAGTCTTATTATGGTCTACACGTACTTAACTTTCTGATTATGGTAATACGGCTTGCAGCATGAACAATAACGAAGCGATTTTAAAGCCATTAGGACCAGTAACGTCATGTTGTTAAAAAGCCTTCTTATTTGATTTGCAGAATTTTTTTTCCACTATTGGATACAAGTAATGGCGCAACGGACTGACTTTGTTGCAACGCGTCATTGTGACTTCTTACGTTACGTTAAAAAGATTTTGCTAAGATAGTTGACTACCAGTTAATAGTTATAATAACTTCCTGTATTAAACTATAAACTTACGGAAAAGTTAGTTAAAGGCGCATACTAGCACAGCGCTTGCGATAACACTATAACTGTTATGTGAGAGTAACTTACCGCATTATTTCATCGCAAACAAGAAGAGTGTGCAAAATGTTAAATGCTATTGAAAGTACTAGTTGAATTGTCACTCAGAAAGTTCTCCTACTTGTTTCGTAGTATGTGGTCATATCTGAGCTATCGATGAGAAAAAGCGCGTTTTTACGTTCCACGTTTTGGGCTTCTAATCATTATGGGATGTGAACTTTTTCACTGCCTGTGTAAAAAGTGGATAGAAGCAGTAAAAAAACGCATCGTTTCAATGTGTGTGGCTGCATATACTTCATTAGGTTGCCTTTACTTGGCGCAAAAACGAACCGATTACACACTGGAGACAAGATCCACACCTTACTAGGTATGCTAACCTCGATTGGAACAACTTATACCGAAGGATTCAATATACTGGATGCTGGCAGTTCTTCCCTCTATAGTAATCCATTAGAGCGTACCATACAATTATTTTTGGCCTTCATTACGATAAGCCAATTTTGTTTTCTTTTTACTGATACCGGCACCATCGATAATAATGTCAAACACAATCTAAATACGGTTTTTGAGTTTATCTATCTCTTATTGGAAAGTATGGTACAAGTAAACCCATAGGAATTTGAATGCAGTTCACAACAAATGATGGATAAAATGGTAACTTCTAGATAATACGTATAACATACATAATGAGAAAAAGTATTTTTCAGGGTGTGTTAGAAAAACACGGAAACAGTTGTGTCTCTGAATAAGCCGGATTTGCTAGTTGGCAGAGCGCTCAATAACTGAGTAGTAACTGTAACTAAATTATGTTATATAAGCGTTTACTTAAGAGCCCCAATGTTGTGACAATGGGAATGTACGCACAATGCAACCATACGCACCATTTACGTCAGCGTGCAGAATTAGAAGAGAAAATCAAATGTAAAAAGCCACTAACTTTGGAACCAGTGAAAGACCATTTACACGCACATATATATGTTCTGGTTTAATTTTGACTTGTATCTTAATTATAATTTGCTAATCTTAACTGTAACAGTGATCCTAATTAATATGCGAATGTAATCTTATCTACGAAATATTTTATCTAAACTTGTGCCTACAATTATAAGCTGCAATATAATGATACAAGACGTGTATGGTCTAGTAAATTAAAGGTATCTTTTGCACTGCTCTCGTTTTCTTGGGACTATTAGAGAAAAACGGTAGCACTAGCACAGCAAAGGTATACGCATTTCAATCTGCAGCAATTATAGGCATCACAGAAATTATACAGAAAATTATTGCGGCCGATTATCGCTTTGTATTGAGTTGTGACATGTTAAGGTATATATCGGTGTATTTCAAAAGTAGCTTTTATCTTGGACAAAACTAGCATAGTGAAGTGTAATACCGATTGATTCACTCAGGTATTCATCTAACCATGATCAACAAGAAACTACAACAATAGTTGCCACAACAATGGCCACGAAGATTGAGAATTAATTAGGGAATTTCTGTTCCCACGGAAGCGCAACTAACCAGCCACACTGCCCTGTCCGCAACTCGAGTTTAGTATGGTCGCCGCTTTTTGAACTAACTGAAAAAGCCATCCACACATTGTAGAAACATCTTTAACAATGGGTACATTACTGTAGTGGTGTTGTGACGACACTAATGGCTACTTGATATTACGCTTTTCTGAGGTTTGAGTATCAAAATAGCAATGAATTGTTTTCAAGCTGATTGCAAAGTTTGCAACAATATGACAAATGTCAAATAAAGGTAAAGAAAATATTTCAAACTCTCCACACCATTATGGCTGCGTATCTATTTTTGTCCAGCCACATCACTATATTTTTACTTATCATAATGTTCACTCCCCCTATTATGGTAGACTCTGATCCTTCAACTTGTGCACGTTATTTCCGGTACCGGTTATAAGCAGCAAGAGCCACTCTAATCTAAGGGGTAACGCTTGTTTTCGCCTCCCACGTTCACCCTGGCGCTCCCTTCCAAGTATTTTTGTGTTTACGCTGTATTGCTTTTTGCTACATTAAGCTGGTCATATACTTACACAAATATCCGATATTTTAAAAAGCACTAGGTCCAGATCATGCATAATCTGCGTCGATACGGCGACGTACCGTATCAGTTGCGTCCTGACTTTACACTGATCAGTTTTGCTATCTGCCCTGGAACAATAGCACTTCATGGACTTCATCGTACAGGTTGCAACTGGTACAATTCATTTTGTTTTTCTGGTCTTCCTTCAGAATCAATGGGTTCCGGAGGTGCATATATTTAACACAAAAACGGGGCATAACGTGGCACAATAACGACTATATGAGTACATTGATAATTCCCAAAGAATGGGAAACCTACTCTAAACGATAGACTCAAGCGTTATGTCTATTTTAGAGGAGTTCATCATGGAATATGCCTTTTTCAAATTGGTTAATTCACCCTAAACCATGATTAACAAAGGCCCCAAATTTTCTAAGAGATATGTTCCAATTTCGAAATTTAATAATAGCTTCTACAGAGTATGCTCACAGTATCAAATTTGGCCGATAATTTCCTCCAGTGCGTCGTCATCCCGAGCAACAGCTTTAAAAGAGACAATTACCGATACAATGTTCCGAAGCGTTTTAATTTTGTGGAATGCTTTCATTCCGCTTTGCTTTATAAGAATAGCTCTACATCACTTGCAGTCTGACCAAAAATTTTGGTTGCATTGAGATAGTCGCGTTAAGGCCGGTTAAAGTATCGACACCAATTGTTTATCGGGCACGAATATTGAATTTGAGTAAGACTTTCTAAGTGAGCGAGTTCTGAAAACACCAAAGCTACCTTACATTGTTCCTGGCTGCTCAAAACTTCAAAAATATCACACGAAAAAAATACACCTGAAACCGTTTCCAAAATTGTTCTGGTTTATTTAGGCAACAATCGTGTAATGATACTACTTGAAATTTCCTCTGGGTGTTTTACTAGATTTAACATACGTTTCTTACATTCGATGTGTGGTATGCCGTAAGTCTTTTTGTTTCTGATCGAGGCAAATGCTAGCCCCCTTTCGTACGTATAATTCGTCTCCGTCGTTCTTTACACACGTCTTCTCTTGCACATAATCCATGCATGAAATGTGTTGTCAGTAAAATAGAATAATTTGCCAAAATGGTGAAGGCGGCGCCGACAGCATCGACGCACATTGTGATATCCGCGTTTGTCGTCGATGACCGAGTCAATATACCGAGCCGGACACACTATTTAGCATCTTTCGAGCCTATTAAACGTGAAACGGGCATGCCCAGCGTTGTTGGTAGGCTCATACCTCTCTTCCTGTCCTACTACATAGATTGTATCTATACCTGAGATGAACGACTACGATAAATTTGGTTTGCCGAGGTCGAATGACAGTCTGACCGAGCCCTGTTCGTTTGTCAGGCAATGTCCGAGAACCATCGGCGATAATCCCGGTCAGTGCCCGAATGAATGGAATGATCGAGGGGTTGGAACGGTGGCCTGACAAGCGTAGTGGCAAGGGGCAACACCCGGACAACCACGTACAATGCATAGATTTCCAGCATGCATCGTAGTATTTATCCACCTCAGATAATTAGCTTATTGCATTGAACAGGACAGCGGCGCGCATCGCTGGTAGACCAGATGGTCAAATTCCGCTTTGCGACCGTCGTCGCTGCCATTCGACCGCCTACAAGGCCGACTGACCGCACTACAGCATTGACTTCCCATATACAATTCCTATTCAGGCAGTGTTGTTACGACCTTGAAGCATTATCAGACACCGCTGGAATGGACACACATGTACTCTCCCAACAACAATGTTGGTAGCCTAGTAAAGTTGTACCCATCCTTGTTTCACAACCAGCATTGTGACTCCTTAGGATGATAAAGCAGACGTGAACTGTCGCATCTTTGAGTCGTCTCTGTCCGCATTGAGCTCTGACATGGTAACATGAGTGCACATGACTTTATTAGACAATACATATATTCTTATTTGTTGTGAACGTGGGTATGGATGCTTGTCTGTATATGAATCATAGATTTGGCTGGTATTGAGCCCGCACAATTGCATTGTTGCTTGTTACTATTCTAATAACTTCTTCACAAACAGCAACTCATTATGTAAATGAACTCATGTTCAAAGCCATTTTCGTAACCATTTATAAACTATCTTTCGGTTGGTGTCCGTTATAGAGGTCCCAAAATTAGTAACGGTAAACATTGGGGCAACTCACCCTTCAAGTTCTGGATTGCTCTATTGCGAGAAACTTGACTAATGAGAAGAACAATATATTTATTTCAGTTTCTGAGGTAGCATCTTGCAAGTAGTCAAGGTGCGGCTTTCTAAGTAGAGAATGCCATTGAGAAAGTCATCATGTGCTGCAATGGATAATACCAGCATAAACTGCACACAAATGCGAGCCATGTGCAATCTTTAAAAAAAAGTGGTGTCATAAGTAACTCTGAATTAGATTTTAACAAATTTACTCAAACAATTTGTATAGATTAGAGCGAATAATACGCGGCTTTGATCTGTGCAACAACTTTCTTAGCTTTATGGCCCAGAGGGGCGATTTTCCTACTAAGTCTTTTGAAGTTCAATGGTACCTAAAATACGGATTTATTGTTTTAATATCGAGATTGTTTATCTAGTGCGACATATTTTATTTACGAATATTTGATTGTATTAGGTGCACATCGTGGTAAGTTGAACTGGTTCTTCTATCCAAATAACTCGTTTTGGTAAGATTAGTTCCCGTTCTGTCGATTAAGTTTATCCCTCTAGGATGGCAAAAATTGTTCAGAGGCAAGGACAGTATAAAAAGGTTGATATTGATAAACGTATTTAGTTTTTATGTTGGTACTCTATACTTTTATTTTTAACTAAACAAAGCAGGGATATGTTAATTTACAACACGGCAACTTTAAAATTTAGCACCACTTTTATTCATATAGCTCCACCCACGATTTCGAAAAATTCGTGGTTTGGAAAGTCTCCTACATAACGACATCATCTCTCCTAGAATTGAATCACTCACCCGTAGGGCGTAACCCCTTTGAGTTTTTGTAGACACCATGTTTTCCTACCGCGGAAGGCATGAAATTAATTTCCACGTCATCTTTCGTTATTTTTGGTATATCCTGGTATTCTTTCGTTGAGTAAGTGAACTTATTTTACAAAAAATAGAAAAATAATCGTGGCAAAAATAAGTAAAAAGTACTTACAATCTTACTTTTACCACACATTGCCTTTTAATGAACTAGATACTGCGGCTTACTTTTCTTTATCAGCGCACATTAAATATATGAATATTGGCTTAAATAGCGTTTTCGATATTTACGAACTTAGCCAGCTGTCAGGTCAGGCTTTCAATTCAGAAAAAAGCTATTGCTAAAATTATTTTAAGTGGCTACGTACGGTTGAATTAGCGCGATGGCCTTCTCCTTGTCGACTACAAAAATAATAGCGATGACAAAAAACAAAGCGGTGGCGACGACAACAGCTGGCATATATGTGGCACAATAGTGGACGCCATTTTGCCATTAAGAAAGTCTGGCGTGAGGGACCTGAGGGGCAAACAGAGAGTCGTACCGACAGCGGGGCCAGGAACAGGAAAACACCAAGGGAGTTTTTACGGGGTCCACTAAGATACCATTGCCATGTTCGGCACCCCCACACCCTAGGCCCATATGTAGACTCCGGCTGAGAAGCCTTCGAGGTGTATGTCCGCGCCGAGACATGCGCGCATAAACACACACATATCGGAAAGTCTCTTGAGAGCGGCAGGGACTGAGGACCTAGGCTGAAGCGAGCGGGGACGCGTACCTGTCCTGCTGAAGCTCCTAGATCTTGTTTACGGTAATGCTATCGGCCTTTGTTCGGCATCAGCCGCTGGCAGTCATTGGTCTAGCCAGAATTAGAACTGCGATAGGATGCTGGAAGTTTGTACTCGTCGCAGACGCGGCGTTGTGTACATTGATACTCGTGCTAGCTATAAAAGACAGTGATTCGGGACAAGACCGGTTCCGTAAAACGGTCTGGCGAATAAAATGCCCCCTGTCGTAAGGACGTCAGCTAGGTATTCAGTGACTGTATGAGCACTGGACGTGCATGAAAATGGCAGAAGGTAAACTCCTTCTGAAATAGATGTATAAAACAAATGCTATCACGCACAATTGACTCAAACACCCGAAACTTTGAGATGTTTGGCGCCATTGTGTTCAATCCTTGCGGTAAACATATTGCTCTCCATATACCTGGAAGTATTTCCGTTGAATGCAAATAAACCGTCGACGATCTCAGCAAGGCCGAGTCCAATCAGGCCCAAATGGACGCCAATTTTCTGGGGCCTACCTGCTTGGGCCAGACTGAGTAGAGCAAACTGAAGGGCGTTTCTTCAAAAATAACACTAACCCCAATTGGAGTGCCGATTTGCGAAATAACACGTAGAGAAGTACATACATACTTCATACTAAGACATCACAATGAGTCATATGGTCGTGCAACCAGGGAGACTGCTCATAGCAGTCTTAATGTACTAATTGCTCATACATACCATTTAGCTCGGGATGGAACTTGCGCTGTTGTAGACGATTCGGCTGTGAATATTCCCACTCAGGGTGGCTTTCTTAAGTGGAATATCCATATTATGGAATACGAAAACGTGTAAAATCTGTGCACTGAACGTTCTGTTTTACTCTAATTCTCTGCTGTACGTGCCAAATTCATGATTAGCGCCATATTGCATAATAAGGAGGCGACCACTATTTGTATGAACTTCCAGAATGCCCCTTCATTTTTTAATCACCACCGCGCTACTGTAATTACATGGTCCGCCTTCTCTCGCCCCTCCGTTATGAGAACTTTAGAGCTGACATATAGATTTCGAATTATTTAATTCCTCGGTTGCTAACCGTAGTGTTCTAAAATTGGCGAAATAATTCCTAATCTGCGTAATCGAAGGTCGGGAAGGCGCAAGTTTTTAGAAGGGACAACATGGAATTTAAACGTGTGCAGGTTTTTCGGTGAAGATTCCGACGGCATGCCAACAATGTAGTAAAGTTTCTGGGATGAAGATGCTACACTACAAGAGAGAATAGTTCCTAGATAGCAATTACCGTTCAGGCATGGTGAGGGACACACTACATGGCAAAGAGCAACCTTTTCGTGTTATCATAGATAAAAAAAAAGGGCCGCATGGGAAATCACGCTGAATCAACGGTATACGGTTTGAAATATGGATGAGGGATATAGCCACGAGAGACACGGTGCATCTTTGCACCCAGAGCAGCAGTAATCGCAGCTGGGGTTCGCACAAGCACATATTAGCTTCTTTAAATACATTCCCCGTTTCAGTTCATAAATGTTTATTCAATATACTCCTGTATAAAGTGGTTAAAAAACGAGAAGAAGCCTCTTTCACAAGAATTGCGTCACTTGCAGATATTTTCCCAAGGATCGTAGCTATCTTCGATCAAAATTGCACATGTGTAAAATTTTGAAGTGATCCTAAGTTGGCTTGCTGTTTTATATGTAAATCCGAAATGTATCTCATCTTTAGCATGCCATCCAAACCCTTTAGTCGACAAAGGCGTTTAGCAACATGAAAACGTACCATTTGCAGTGCCTTTTTGTCGTGATTTTTCTTATGGTACAGGGATGTTTATTATTGACATATATCGAGCTCATTTACAAAAATTTGTTTTACATCTGTGTTTCGTCGAGGGCTAACGGCGTAGTGTCTTCGATCACCACGACGCTAGAGTACGTTCTTAGACCGTTCGTAGTTCCTATAAGTAATTTGCCAATCTCAAGTTCCTTAAAAGAAGTGACACCGAGTAGTGACAATTAGTGAGGTGGATCATTAATTGTTATTATCATTTCTACTCTTTTTGTGCGTGACTAAGTGATCCGTTTCGTACGTGCTCTTCACGGGCGTCTTTGAGTTCATATATGAAAGAGGCAAACACGTAGTTAACGAAATGTTTTACGTATTTTCGTTGTGCTTATAACGCGACTGTAAATAGCCTTTTGTGTACTCTAAAGGGAACACTTATAGGAAACGAAAAATATGGCACCTAAACGATATAGATATATGTATTTATCTTCAACCTTCGTGACTCGTCCTTAAATTTGCCTAAATAATAGTAGTTGCTAATCTAATCTGCTAATTTAGAGTAAGTAAAAGCCATATGTGACGGACAGGGTCGGGCGTAGCCTTGCAAAGTTACTCCGCAAAATTTACAATGGATGGCGAATGAAAGTTTATGTTAAGAAAAACGGTGGCGTGTGTCCTTATGTATGGCCCACCATTGGTATGCAAATACGCCGCTAACTAGCAGCACCTAATTGATCTTCTACTTTTGTTAGTCAACCACACTCATCCAATTATGGCATCGCAAATGATAATGTTCGATTCGAACTGAAAACCCACGAATGCTGATTAATCACTAAATATTTACCTGCATTCAAGTGGTGTCCTTTAGCAGTTCTCTATGAGCCAAAATATGCAGAACACAGTTTCGTGTTGCCTGCCATTTGATCAACCATTATTGGTAAACGCTGCTTTTGGAATTAACTGCGAATTGCCTGATTAGCTCTAAACTCCTTAGAGACCAGCTCTATTTTAAGCTTAGAGCTGTTTCTCACATTATTTTGAGCAACCCCCGGGTGCACCGAGTTATGTGACAAGGAATATTAGCCATTAGCAGGAACCCAAAGAGTCGCAGTTGTGGGTAAGAGTGCTTCCACTTTCTAGTTCTGTATACTCCACCAGCTTTCGCAACGTGTTGTTGCTCGTGGTTGTTGAATAAACTTAGGAAAATCAGCCTTCAGGAACCTCTTTAATATATCTAAGTAGCGTTCGACGTAGTAGATTACCGTTGTTTGCGCGCTTAAGTTCACTGATTTGCATATCGGCGTCGCATGTAAGCGGCTCTATTCGTTCTAGGTAAGCAAATTATAATGTGTCGACTGTTCTAGTACTGTATCAGAAAAAGGTGATTGAACCTCTCAATCGAACCTGATTCATCTAAGTAGACCTCCTTAGCTCAGGGGCACTTAGCGCTGAAAAGTCATTTACTTTCAGGCGATGAGTTTGAACGGAGTAGTTTGCAAATATCCGTTTAACATGTCAGAAGGCTCGAGTAGTATTATTAGTTTCTGATTATTTGAGCGAACAAACGAGCTTTATGCTTTTTTCGTACCTGTTACTTTGATTGCCTGCGTCTATGTGGTCGTGTCATAGCAGGTGTAAATGCTTTAAAAAATTTTTAACTTCTAGATTAACCTGCATCTTCAAGCAAATGTTAACGTTGTTCCACACTACAAATGAGCCTTATGCTTACATGTGCGTACATTACCTTTGGACTTGATGTTGAAGCTACGTAGTATACTTCCAACACTGATTCAGCGCAGTTGATTCAAGCGCAATGTTATACAACGGTTGACTCTAAAAACTAACTTTCTGCTTAGATTGACCTCTGAGAATATTCAAGAAAGGCGTGAGTAAATCCAACAATAGTCCATCGTAGGAAGAGAAATGGGTTCGCATTACTCAGCGTGTCACTTTTGCAGTTCGCTCGCATGGCCTTTGCAGAACGCGAAGCTCGGTTGTATTCCACCCACAGGATGGGTACAATATACGATGATACTTTTTCTAACGTCGAGGGAAGCCATCACTAAAACTATACTGTGCAATGCAGGGAAAAGGCACGCAAGTAATCAGTTGAAGCCACCGTAGCAGGCGTTCCGCACACAGAATTTTACAGAAGCATTTCAAAATCTCGTTCTTCTTATGAAACTCGACGAGTTTCCTAACAATTTCAGATTCCCTCAATCCCAGCAGCCATTTTGCCGCAGTTTGACATTTCTAGTGGGATTTCGGAACAATATGCATGTAGGACAACATTTTAGTCAGCACTGTTATTTGTGATATTTTATAAAAATCCTTTCTATAATAAGAGAATCAAATGCAGTATACTAAAAAAAACTATGCGACTCTGTTTACGACCCTGGTGCGCCATTGAAAAATTGGTAGTTTCTTTTGAGGAAAGGTTTTGATACAGAGGAATAAAGCACCTGCTATTCCATAGTGGTATGAAAGATGAAGCAAATGTTAGTAGTGTTTTCCGTTTTGGTGAGACAGCATAGTGGTCTAAGCTGACGCTGACATTGTTGTTTACAAACCACCATATCTCATGCGCAAGTGCCTTCAACATGCAAATTAACTGCGAGTTGCAGCCTTGATTTCTTCTGAAATAGAAACAGGTGAATCTGCGAACGGTATTTATTACACTTACACATATTGTTTTTATCAGAATACTTTCTCAGAGATAACTAAGTAAACTCGCTGATTGCTTTATTCAATCAAATTTGCTATGGAAAAAAATTCCACTAATGAATAGCATTTTTCCGAGTGCGTAGATACGACGCTGTTTTACAGTTCACCATATGCTTGCCATTATGTTGTGCGTACAACTAAAGATAGGGCGTTCCGTGTTTATACAGATGCTAAACTCTATCTACTTAGGGCCGGTATTCACTGCTACTGCCGCCATTGTCGCTGTGTCCAACGCCTACTGAGCGCTTAGCACTCATGTGGCACGAATTGTCTACACGAAAAGTGCGTAGTTTTTTCTTTTTGTACATGTCGATCTGCTTAACAACCTGCGGTGAATCATTGACAGGTTTTGTTGACGGCTGCCTCCCGGGCAAGGATTTCTGCCTAAGCTCTTTGTACACGCACAGACGCTTATCAAAATCAGGACTCCAGGAGCTTTCCCTAATATTTAGCAACACAGTGTACCTCAATATTATATCCATCCTTATATGCCTGTTAGATATTTATGTAGGTTGTGCTGATCTTGTTTTGAGGCTCGTTCGATAGCCACAACGTGTTTTACCAGGAGTAACTAAGACCCGATAAGCAGGGTAACAATAAATCATAATTATGAAAATGTATGTTGTGTTAGATATCCTCATGACAACAGCAAAGGATTGCAACACACCTTTGTACCTGCAAAGTAAACAAGTCTCTGCATTCTGTCCTTATCGATCTTATACGAAGGCTCTGAATTGCTTTATGCAAGAGTTATTTAATAACATGTAGTTCTGAAAAATATGTTGCGCCTGTTCACACGTATGAGAAAGGTAATAGGCTAGTGCACAAAAACTAAACTCACCGATTTTACTTTCCTTTTATACTGATTGCAAAATTCATCGTATTACACAGTCTTTAAGGAAAAGTAGTCTGTGCGTCTATAACATCAATCACATAATACCATGCAAAAAAATTATTGCTGGTTCTTAGCGTTGCAATAATGTGCGAAGCTTTCTAAATAAAGAACGCTAATTTTATCAGCTTCTTCGTCTGGTCATATATTCCCTATACGCCTATATTCCCTATAAACTTTGCTTTCACTCTCGTCGTACAGCCCTCATATTAACCGTATACAAAATGCATTGTTCAACTCTGAGAAAATTTTAGACCGAAAAATTCAGACAGAGGGCTATATTTGAATATTTTATTATATTTATTACATGTTCTTGCGTATAAGCTAGCTCTTCTCTGACGGTCGGATTTTGATTCTCGTGTTCGACGTTCGAGTCATCAATATCGATTTCCCTTTCAATGCTCCATTACTCCGCAGTGTCGGATTACCTATTTAGTGTCATTTTCGGCATCAATATCGTAGGAGTCAAAGAGGTTAAGATGACAACCTAACACTGTACTTCAGTTTATTCATTTAACAATTCGGCCTTGCCTTTGAGAGAACAGCCGTGCATCGTCTTCGACAAATGCTTAGCGAACAAGAAAAATGTTACAAAAAGTTGTATTATTTATTATATTCTTTATTACTACCACATTCAATATTAAGATTTGTCTGGTTCAGTACCAGTGAATTAATACCCACTAATTCTTGGAAAGTCCGAGCTTTTTCACTGCATAATAAACAGTTTAAGAAAGGCGTTATAGTTTCTACCAAAAATCGTGAGCCATATCTATTTGGACTAAGCTTGCCCGTCTGATAAAATTCTGCAATAAATCCCGTGATATAAGTTAAATTTTAAAAAGTAAAGTTTTTTGTGCTTGTAATCTCAAGTAAATTTGAAATCCACATTGATTTACACACCGTCGTGATAAAACTGAAAAATGAGGTTATGTATTCAATTGATATGTTATCCACCTTCTTTCCACGACGCTCACAACGTTGGCCGTACTCAAAGAAACACGAAAGACGCAGGCAAAAAACATGAGTATAGAAAGCAATATCCCTTATCACCAATATTTTTAACTCAATTTGTTCAAAAGCCTTACGTAACACGCGTTACGTCATGACTTGGCTATTGAAAAAAATTTTGCCAACCAGCCACCTACGAAACATATGTTTAATTTTCATTGGGGTTTTTAACTATCATTAAAACCGCTGTAGGTATTTTTCGTTCCCATAGTGTTTCCGTCATGTTCCCTTTATCTAGCTTGCAGCCTGCTACTGCCATCTACGGAATATTCGTGTTATCGCCAAACCTTTAGCAAACCGATTCGACGATTACTTCGATTTGTGTTACCGATATTTGATAGTCTGTTGCTAATGATAACAGCATCGGCAACTAGATCAACAGTAATGACCGTTGTCCGCTAATATTTACAATCAATTTATAAACATGAACGCCTTGAAATATAATAGATGTTGTACATGTCGCTTGCCTTTTTACTAGTGTTTTAATACAATTACTGGGCTTCTGCTTGCTCTGCGCTTAGGTAAATTTCTCTGCCGATGACATTAGCGGGATGCTCTCCTGTTCATTCAGGACAGCTTGAAGGACAGCAGAAATGATTATCCTGACCATCTGACCGTATCTTTTATGTGAACAGTAGTTTCAATACGTCATCAATCTTAGGACGTATGACTTCAGTGTATAACAACAGCATTGCAGAAATCTTCATTTCCACAGGCTGTAACGAAAGCGGATATCGTTTTTACGTCCATTCACCGGTAGCTTGGCTCACCATGGCTAATGTCTTTCAGATATTTCAGATAGAAATTATTGAACCACGAAACAGAAGATTGTCGGCAATAATAAGGATACAAGGACGAGTAATAAATATTTTAAAGAGAATGATTTATCGATTATTATATTAGATATATATGAACCGTCAAAGTTTTGCTAATTGCTTTCGGAGTAACGGATACTATTAAGGAAAGCGACGACTATGTAGAGTGAAGATTTGACTGCTTTTTTAAATTCTGCAAAAATTAAAGACAAAAGACGAATACATTTGCTGGCCTGGTTGTCACCGCAATTCACAATTAGAATCGTTATATATGCCGCATTATTTAGTGATTTTCAACCACAAGTGGGTAACCTTTAAGGGCACGTTTCTACGAATCTATGTTTCAATCCAACGCCATAGGTACCAGTGCCCTTGTTGCGGTCAACTGGCACGCATTATTGCTAATATTACAGATACGGAAATAGTGTACTGATTAATGACGCGAAAAGCCCTAAAATCGAGTTTATCATTGTAACAGCGACGTGGTAAAAGTGAGTTAGTCGTGTTGACAAGGAGAAGCTTATTTGTTTCTAGATCTTTTTGTAGACCAAAAATGTTTCTAAAGGTGATCTCAGTAAGCCAAGGCGGTGGAGTTCAGCAAGGAATGACCTCCCTTTCAAACCGGTCATCAACACGCAACCTTTGAAGCGAGGCTTCGAAGAAAATTATGTCCCTCATGAGTCATACCACTAGTGTACTCTAGGCGAGCTGCACAGCTTCATCGGTCACTTGTGATATAAATAAGTACTTTTCTATTACACCTAAATTCATAAAGCCTGCCACTTACTACAGGCTTTTTGGAGCAATTATATATTCTGACCAATAGTCAAATAAAGAGAAATGTTCTATACGTACTTCAATGTCATACGGCACGCGCATTTTAGCGCAAAAGACCTAGAAGAAATAACAGCCAACTGAACCTACTAGCTAACCACGTCCTTAATTCTTGAAACCTAAATTTATCAGATGCTACAAGACTATGTTCCCATATTTACATCGCAACATTTTTTTCTAACCCTCTGAGACACTTGTGTAACGTGGAGCAATAGACGTGAAAAAGCTGATCAGCCTTGATAGGTGCACCACTTGGATTGAAGTGATGAACTGCTTCTTTTACTGTAAATTTCGCTCTATCTTGTCTTCTATTATATTGGTATATATGTGAAATTGGCGTTTGTCAACAACAGACCCAGTGTGAACGTGGGTCTTCACACTGAGTGAAATCGAACTTAGACTCTGTATGTTAGCCTTCCCATTCTGTTAGTTTACGGACACTGAGAACATATAATAAGCCGGGAAGTTGCTCGTAGTGTGTCCAAATCTATTTCAGACCCGCTGGCCGGTATTTTAATTCACTAGTTTAATCGAACCATTTAACTGCAGAATGTATTTATTTTTAATCAACCGATGATTGTGTGAGAATGGACAGCTTCATAGGGCTTTTAGTGGAAGCTCTTTGCTACACAACTTTAATTATTATACACGTCGTGGCTTGAATGGGTCCTCTCGTGCTTGATACGTTCATGATAACCATGCATCAGCTCATGGAATTCTTCGAAAGGTTTTTCATACCCCTACATGTCATATCATATTGGCTCTCGCACCGTTAAACTAATAATCTTGCAGAAAATGATCATGATGATGATCTGTCGAGTGATCTCTAAAAATGTGTGATACTGTGTCACTAGAGCATACGATCTATGTGGAAAAATGATAGCTACCATAGCTAAGAAACGAGGTACCAAATTTACAGTATGCCACTAATAGTAGATAATATCAGTACGTCAAGAGCGAAACTCAAGTGTTTTATCATGTTGGGACCATTAAAACTGTCTGTTGGTCGAGTGGAAAATATCTTCCAGTACATGTGGTACAGGTGAAGTCCGCTGGCGCCGTTACCTTTTAAGATACGCTTACTTCTCACGGCACTATGATGAACGATTTGAACGCATCACAGGTATGTAGTGTAAATGGTTTTTACGCCAGTCAGAGGTAAGAATAACATAGTGGTTGCCAAAGTTGCACATAAACGGCCTCGACACGTGGTTGCATGGTGGCATATCCTCTATAGACCTGGGACTCCGTATTTTAGGATTGCTCAAAATACTACGAGAAGTGACTCCCTATAATAATAATAATAATAATAATAATAATAATAATAATAATAATAATAAAGAAATTTTTCTACATCAACTGCGGATTCTAACAGAGACCGAAAGCCGCTGAGCTGCTTTTTTGCCACGTGGTTAGGATGTTCGTAACCTATGATGTAAAATTTTCATGATCTGCTATAGCTGTTAAAGTTAACGTATCTGTTCTTCACCATTTGTTTCATTACTAAATCCATATAGATGGCTCGCTTTGTTCAACTCTTTGCAGTGTATTACAATACAGTTGTAAATATATGATATTTGAGGCTTTTGTCTAATGGTACTTTTTATAAACGCAGAACTCTAAGAACATTGTGAAGCTATACCTTTAAAAAATCTTATCTTCCTTTTGCCACAATCAATGTTGATATTCAAGAGCTTTTTGGCTGCATCCTTTCAATCGCGATGTGAGGTTTCACGCCAAAGATTGAACACCGGCATGATGACATCAGTTCGTACAGTATCAACTTAACTTCAAACTAAGATATGTTTTGACACTCTTCGGCGTTCCCCGTTTTAAGCTTGATACTGGGTTGCGTCTTACTGCAGGCGATGTATGGTGTCAAATCTATGAACGTCATAGTGTCTACGTGTCTCTCTCTACGACCGAACGTTTCTTCTAGCCGTTGGGACGAAACATACTTTAACTTGTCAATTAGGGACTGGTTTATACAGTAACCTGCTTGGTTGTGAGACGTTAGGTAAACTACAAAGTTGGCCATATATAATCGCTCTCGTTACCCACTGTATCGCGGTGGTAAAACATATTCATGGTAATCAAATGCAACAGGGCTAAAATAGCCTTGTACTTAAAGTCAGCTGATAGTAGATACACACACCTATTACTGAGCATTACACATCCATCGCCTAAACTGGTCTTTTAGGGCTCAACGTAAACCTTGTTTGGAAAGTGATGGCTTACACGAAGTCATTCTGATGAATAGGATTTAAATCTGTCGATTTCTTCTTATACCTATTTGGAAACAACACTTGCAATGTAAACGTTGCTAGTTGAATGTTCTAGTTTCGAGCCACCAGATTAACTTTCGTAAAGCCAATGCTCGCCGCAACGTAGTCTATGATTATCGTACCAAAACGTTCACCCAACGACATACCTTTTTTTGTTCTATTTACTGATATGGTCAATTACTACTGCTATAGGTTGATAAGATGCTTAACAATCACCGAAATATAATGCTGTTAACCAGCCAAAGCGTGCGTTCTGTGCCGACGAGGACTTCATGTCTGCATTTGACACGGCGCCTAACATTCTGGTAAACCTCGTTGAATGTGGAATCTTTCTAAACAGGCTTTGGCTAAGCAAAGCTATGCTGCACGTAAGCTCCAACAGTACGAACGATAACGTGTTACAGCAACCTTCATTCGCCCAAACGGCCAGTGTTATGCAGGGCTGTGATTTGGGCCCACTACGATTTTCAATGCTGCTGAATGCTGTGCCCCCTCGAATCCTTCGTAGAGTACATCACGGACAAAATCAAACCATGCAGAAGCTATGTTTGTAAATCTAAGTATACAGTACCGTCGAAACTTACTTTTTAACAGTTTAAGTAATCTTGAATTTATGTGATCTTAATTTAAGTTATCTGGAAGGACCTTTTCGCGTCATAATTTAAAACTCGATTACATGAAGCCAGTATTTCACAGGCCACAATTTCATCAAAAATTTCAAATAACATCGAGTGGTGCCAAATTTCATCGGATGGCGCCACTGAAATACTGTGTACCTGCATCGTTTAGCACTTGACAGATTAGTTTACGTCTAGACTATATGTCGCTATTTTTAGAAGGTCTTAAAGATCGTTTATCCCATGAATACTTGCTCTATGTCCGCATGTAGATACTACGTATATTCCAAACTAAACTCTATAAGGATCTTTGCTGTTTTTGGACACAGAGCTAAATATCACATCACTACAAGCAACCTTAAGTACACGAAATTATGCGCGAATGCATTTACAGATCAAAAACTCATATATGGTTTTGCAACATATTAGCGGTGGATAGACAAGTGCTGCCTGCATCGCGTGAATGGTTTGCTTCTACTTTTGTTTGATTCAAGGCTTTACGTCGAAGTCAATGTAACAATACAGTCTCCTATGCTTAACTCTAAAGTGCTTAAAACATGTCGCATGGCAGTGCAATTCAATCGAAATTTAGTAAAACTTGCGGGTCAGCTTATTACTGCAATTTCCGGATAAGGATACAGATCTAAGGCAAATACAGACCAAGGAACTTCATTTACTAATTTCCATCGCAACGCCGAAACCTACTGCCCTTATGAGTAGACATTTGTACTATCTTGCCTTAATAATTCGATTTTGTACCATTCAGATAAGTAATTTGACGTGGTTCGAAGAAACAAGGGCTTAGGTTGCAGGACGCTTTTTTCTTTCTAATAAAATTTACAATTTGAGGTGGGGGAAGCAAAGCGATTTTTATTTGGGAGATTTTGCGTAGTGGCCAAAGCTTAAAAGTCAATGGTAATTGGCTGACAAATAAATTACAATCCATTACTCATAACAGTCGGAATTTTCAAGCGACATTTGTGCAAATACGTTTCACCATTAACATACAGCTGATTGAGACTAGGCATAATGACAGCGGTACTATTTTTATAGTCTAGAAATTGCTAAATAATATACATTGTAACATATGTACGTGAGTTTTGCACACTTTTCGCACTTTCTTGTACTGACCGAACATATTAATAACCCCGTATGTAAATCTGACAGACATTTGAGACTTACATTGGAACTTCTATATTTGTGAAGCAAACCATTGATAGAAAGTTTCCTAGAGCGACAGAAGCTAGTGAATGAACCAGTACAGTTGACATAAGTCCGATTTTGTTAGAAAGTTAGGACGTAGCACACCATGTCCACGAAGTACTCGAGAGCGAAGCAGGCACTAAGTCGAAACCGGCATAGCGTATATCCGGTCACCTCCACAGTTAACGTTTGAATAACTAGTTCAATATGCAGGCCCGACTCAAGTCTGACCGCGAAATTGGCCAGTTTCCCAAACCGACTAGTCCAAGCTGCGCGATTCGCTTGAAGAAGCAATCCGGCGTTAATACAGGCACATGGGCCAACCTTGCCTAATCGGATTAATGAATCGGAACGTTGAGCGTCTTGACTCTCGTAATCGTTTACGGTGCAAAATCGTGTACTCTGTTAGGATCGTCGCGCTACTGTATTAGCTACTGCGTCCTGTTTGTTATATTACCGACTCTATAAGTTTATACAGCAAAATTAAAAAAGCTGCTGTGAAAATCACCATTTTTGTCAAAAATTGCATTTACATTTCTATAATGTATAGCTTAGTAGAAGAGTATGCATAGAGTGCATAGCGCGAATGACGATCAGCATTTGAACATTTACAAAGAAGTCTAATGGTTTTGTTAAATTGGTTCTTATTGCGGTAAATAATACGTTGCCTGTTTAGGGCAAATCAGACGTCGGCAAACCGTCTAAGGTAGGTGTATACAATTACAGCGTCATTAAAAGACGCATATGTGGACATGAAGTGGATTGCGTGTCCGTGCACGAATGAATATATTAGGCCGACTGTTGAATTAAGAATGAGTTAAAGATGAACTTTTGACCGAAATTACTAGTCCGTTCATTGCTCTGAACCCAGCCACAGGGTTTAAGACTACCATGTTTCTAAAAGCTCAGTACACCCATGTTTTTCCATTCCAAGAAGTTTAAATTCATCAGAAACCCATTTTTTGCACAAATTGACGACGTACAAATTGTAGTGTAAAAATACGGAATTTTTTAAATTTGAGATAATTCTCGAAGAAACTTACCTATTGTTGGTTATATTTGTTAAAATGTTGGCAAATTCAAGCAAAGCTTAACTTCGACTATAAGTAGCTACACTTGAATGCACACGAGCACACACATATATATATATATACCCATACGCATGAGCACATATAACCACACGGCAAGCGTGTACATTGTTAAAATATAGTAACGATTCCAGCTTAGTTCGAATGCAAGTAATAAAAATTATTCTTTATTCAAGCAAAACCAAATAACTGACTTATTTTAGCAAATATCGTGATGTTTTAATGGTACAAACTCTCCATAATGGCTCGGAAACTAGTAAATAAAGAAAAAGTACAATTTTTATCGCTACTTTATCCCTATCGTTAGCAGTTTTTATTGGCCGCATTCTGTTGTTAGTATTGTTAATGGTAAATATTCATAATCAAGATATCTTTGTCATTATTATTTTAGCTAATAACAATACGTTTAGATTCCGTACTGTCTTTGCAGCTACCACGTAGTCAGCCAATTATAATAGCACATTAATACAATTTGACGTATGCACATAACTTTAATTGAATTAGTTGAATTATTAGTTGAATGCCTCAAATCTTCCATTCATAGATATGGGTTGCTTGTTCGTTTGTCTGCTAATTTGTTCGTTTGTTATAGAACTATTTTTTGTTTTCCTTATATTTTTAAATGCATGGCGCATATAAATATATAAATTATATAGTATAGAAATATATCGAATAATATATTTTGTGTTTCATTTGATCATATAGCTGTATGATAGTGTTAGTAGTCGTGTGCATAATTGGAGTCGTTAAGGGTGGTTGTTACAGTTGTTGAGTTGTAATCGTCTGCAATTGCAAGAGACGGTGGTGATGAAGCAACTGCCAAGCTAGCTGAGTCCTCTTACACTAACAACGCAGGAACATCCGAAGTGCGTTGCTAAACCGAATGACGGCGAGATTCGGTGGAGACCCATTGTTTCTGACGCATCGCCCACATTTGTACGTTCGCGACATCTTCTATCGATTTCTTTTATCCATTTGGCTCGCATCATTTTGTCGCTTGTGAATCGCTTCTTCCTCCTGCTCCTTTCCTTCATACTATTTCCGGGTTTTCCCCGTCCGCGTTTTTAGTTTCGGTTGCGATCTCTACTCCGCTTGTTCGTCATCGGAGCTATAAGAACTGACAGGTGACAGCTCTGATGATTACTTAGTATCGTCGAACCTTCGATACCCGCTACCGCTGCGCTCGGGTTTAACGCCGCTCGACCCCTGCAAATACAGAGCCTACATTTTTATTTCATACGGGTTCATTTGGCGAGACACTAACGTCACCAATATATTGTAGATGCGATTTCGTATCACTTAAAGCGCTTCGAGTGACAATATTTTGAGCAGAAGTTGAAGTTGACGAACTTCAAGCAAATAACAGGGTAACACTCAGACATTACAGCTATGCATTCGTTTTTTCGGAACTTCGATTGGAACAGTTTAATTGCCCGATTGAAACTTATTCAGTCGAAACCAGCGTAAACACATTTTACTTGAACTGTCAGATATCTACTGCTATATGATTATTTGAGGTAAACTATTATAAGTACTACTTCGTTTTAATCATCGTCGAAATAGATTCGCTGAAACATTAACAGCGCTCTGAGAGAACTTTGTCGCGAGTGGCCATAGTAGACGTACCACTAACAGTTAAATTCGGTAACTACCCTTCTAAGGCTGACCACCAGCCGACATAGCAGCCACATGGCTTTTTTATATTATTTCGTAAGACCCCATAAAAGTTAATATGCAACGGCGGGGATCGAACCCGTGCAATTCCGTGGCTCCTCCGGTCAAAAGACGCACCTGAGTGTACCAAGCCATCGAACTCGACAATAACTGTCAATCTAACGTCTGTGCAGTATAATAAAGTAATGGACGTGCCGGTCAACCCCACCGTTTTATGTCCTTATTTCAGCTAAGGCTCAATAATTATATATTAGCAAGAAGACCGGTTCCAGCACTTTTATATATTTGATAGAGAGTGCTTAATAACATGTTCATAAAACTCATTTAGTTAAAATTTAGTTCTGTGGTTTTGCCAAGGTTGTCTTGATCGACATGTGGCAATAGAATATAGCTTGCATGTTTCATACGTTGACGTAAAACGATTGGGCTCAACGGCTTAATTGCCAAGAAACGTAGTCGACGTAACTCAGAGGAGATTCATGTATAGACGACTCAATAAATATATATAGCGAAAAAGCGCAATTCCGTCATTCCATTGATGCATAAACGCGGCAGTGATGGATAATATTTAGTGAAAAGGCCTGTTTTTTATTATTGCCGCAATTGAGGATAAGCAGAGAGATGTGTGCTGATTGTAATTATAGTTAGCACTACTATTATAAATATTAAATGAAATAATAATAGTAATGTATTTCAAGCAGCATTTTAGGCTAGAAACATTGTGCGATAAACAAATGAACGTCATGACTCGTCAACTAGTGGTGACGACCTAATTTTGTTTCTCGTTCCATGTATATAAATGACAATGCACACTGACAGTACACTGACCTCACTTCGTCCAGCGGAACCATTCTAAAATATTTTTTAAAGCTGACTGTCAGCCAGCATTTAACGTCCACGGTAGCGATTTTTGCATAACTTCGTAAGACGGACCCCATATAAATGTAAATGTGCACCGGAGGGGATCGAACCCGTGCACCTACGTGTCTCCTCCAGTCACAAGGCGCATACGAATGCAACTGTGCGCGATCGTCTTTCAAAGGCTGCGCCGGTTGCTCTAGAGTGCGGAGGAGCTCGGCTGAGGAAGTACCGACGGGAAAATCGAGGAGCGAAGTGACGACGGGTTAGAGACGACAGGGTATGCTAGACCGCGAATAACTACAGAAGTATTGACGCACCCACCCATCAGATGGGCTACACTCCGACGATTCCTCATTCGATCCGTCGGACGTCGCTCCTGCGACCGCACCGCGGCAGGCAACATCAGCGTTCGACAAGACCGACATGCAACGCCCACATGGCTGGAGCGTGGCGCCCTTTTTTCCCTTCAGTTGTCAATTTTCACGAATAGGCGAGTACGCTCGTTTGCGTGGGCTGTCGCGAACACCGAAAGCGAGTTCCCTGGTAAGAGAAAGCGAAGCTCACTATGCATCGGCAGAACAAGTAGCTGTAGCGATAGCAGTGATAACAAAACGAGCCGGAGCAAGAACAGGGAGTAGCTGATGAAGCAGTAGGTGATAGATCGGAGGCCACAACGCCGAACGCGTCGATGTCGCCGCTGTGTGGAAGACTAGGCCTTCACGAATGAACCGAGAAGGAACTTTTCGAGCGTAGGATTTTTCAGGCCGATCCTCTATCACTTTAGACTCATCGCCGGCTACTGATCCTGTTTGCTACTGGTCCCTCAATGCCACAACAATGTCGGTGCTATCGTTTCTGTAGCTTTCGTGGCTTATGGAGTAGTTGTTTAAATACGGCTAAACTAATCAGCTCACTGAAGACTGGCGTGTTAGCAATAGCACCCTTGTGTCGTTTGCCTTAGGAATATCTAGAACAACTCTCACTTGAATAGTATCCGCTTAACTGTAGACAGTTTAAAACAGACATAAAACAGACAGTCATAACAATAAAACAAAAGACTTAAAAATAACAACAAAGCTGACGGTGCATTTATGGTAGAGGCAAAATGGACATGTTTACGGGTCAACTCCTCTTAAGAGAGTTGCGTGATGCAACAACGACTCTTTGTAGTTAGGTCTTAGTGAGGAAAACCGTGATGTAAACCATCTTCTTCATAGGTAAGGCAAACAAACGCTATCGGTATCCGTTGATTTTATTTTTCGTTGCATAACCGCTGAGGGAAAAAACCTACGTGACAAACTGCGCTGGCCGTATTATTGTAGCATCCCAGGTAAATTATTTCTATCAGATGTGCGATCTAAAAATCTATATTATCGCAGGAGGTGAGAAAAGGCGGCAGATCAAGTTGGTGTGCATTTCTGTCTCCGTCATTGTATGCGTGATTCAGAAAAGTTGAGTGAGAGCTTTTCTGGAAACCACTTCACGGCTAATAGTATTCCTGCGAATACAACACAAGGAACGTTACGGAAACGTCTTACTTTGAAGGAAAACAAACCTTTATCTACGCAACTTGGACCTTATACATGCAATTGAGCGACCACTGACGGTATTAAGTTTGGTATTAATATGCCAACAGACGTATCGCTAAAGGAACAAATGTGGTGAATGTCCGGTTAGGCCAATTGTAGTACACAATGAAGCCCGACAGGCAAATATACTAGGAAGTTAATGAAAAGTTTACATGCATATTCTTAACTTAAATCCTAGAGTAACAACACTTGGTGGCCGGCATTCTTGTGAGTTCCACTCATATGCCGCTCCCTTCGTTAGCGTGGCTCACTGTACACTGTAAAGAATTCTCTTTACACTAAAGAGCATATAGCGGTGTCGTAAGAACACATTCTATTGGGCTTTGTTTACTTACAGTTCTGCGTTCCGATGTGCATTATCGATGTGGCAGACACAGATATGCGGCATGTGAATTTGCAGCTTTTATGTAAATACCAACCTTGCTTTTGGGTATTGTACATGTGCTTTATGTGGTCGCCTTCGCCCAATGAATTCGCGTGATTTCAGTAGCCTAACGCTGGATTATTCGCTCTAATATAAAAAATTAATCGTTAATATGAAAAATATTGAGAATGATACGTCGACATAACGCGTTGCACTTCTGCTTTTTAGCATATAAAGAAATAACACGAAATAATGTTTCCATTCGCCAGGTGGAATGTTTCACTTGGAGAGGACGTGAGTCGAGATTATTGATGGTTTACTAAACATCGAAAGACCAATGATATATAGGCCAGCCTGTGACAGATACGTACCATTGAGCGTTGAGATGATGAACCTAAGAATAGCACGCCAGGTATCTTTATCCCAAAAAGGTCAAGTCTGGCTCCCTGCCTTGGCTAAATCGTCAAGTCTAAGCTAAACGAATCTGCATGCGGTGCGTTTAGGCATGCCAACATCTCCACTATATTCCACCATAATTGCAATATTAATTATGCGAAACTTACTCATTGCCTTAGTGAGAAACTTCTATTATTTTGGGCACTAACGGTATATATTCACGTTACCATTGCACTAAAGGGATGACACACTCGCTTTTCGTTATCTGAAACTTGAAATTTCTTATAAAGGAAAGCTAAATGGAATGTTTTGACCAGCAACTTTATATGACTGCGATTCATGCGCTCCGCAAGCTAATCAAATTTTGCTCTGTCTTGGACCAAGTGTAAGAGTCGTGTACTGCTTTAACAAATTTCGACACTATCAACTGGATTTTCTAGTCATGTAAGATATATTTATATTGAGAAATAGCGTGCATAAACACAGAGATAGATGTGAAACAGCTAGAAAAGGAGCCTTGTTGGTGTAGACCGGCTACAGACTCCTAGTGCTACTATAATTAACGAATTACGCCGAGAGGAAAATTACGTATATTAATTACATTATAAATAAGATCGGTAGGGGAATCTGCCATAAAATCTAGAGCGTTCCAAGTAATCCATAGGCTTAATGAATTCGTCTTGTGAAATCTGCGGCGGAGAAAATCTAGAGAACATTCCCTTAATAATATTTTTCGTCAAGATTGCTCAAGCAAGCCCACATAATTTGCCTTTACCAACAGTTTTGCTGGTAAAATGTAGGAAAACTTTCAGTTTGTATTTATTTTTTATAAATTTGTTTTTAATGTTTTGCCCGTACTTTTGCACGTTTGCTTTTTAGGCTAAAATATTTCGATTCCGTTAATAATATTAGTAAAAAAACGTAGGCCGAAAGTCAGAAACGGCATGCCAAAGTCCTTGTAATATGAAAAGTGCAGGACTTTTTTTCGGAAATCCAGATTGGTTTTCACACACGATACACGAAGCTTTCTCTGTAATTCGCTCGACGTAAGCTCAGCCATGTGGCACGCACCAATACGGTCATATATTCACATACGTATATGACGCATGATAATCAGCTGATGGCCAAATACGGCAGGTGCGAATATTAGAGGAAAAAGATAATGGTACCCTTCGTAAATTTATTTTATGAATGCAAAGGTCCGTTCGCCATTCGACTTCGATCATTCGTTATTCGATCAAAAAATGGCAAAAGAGATGACCAGCACAAAAAGCTCCTCGTCCTCCGCACAGGGCAATAAGTGTTTGTCTTTGGAGTCTCATGATAAATATCGCCATTTCTTGCTCATCTACCTCGTCCGCGCACATTCTCTAGTTTTCTATCCCCCTTACTTTACACATCTAGACATAGAAAGATATCGAAACCGTATTGTAAATGCTACCAAATTGTTGCCATTATTACCATTCATACGGATATCCACAGTCTACTTTTAGTTTTCATAAACATTTCGGCTCAGATCCCGTCATAATTGCCTCTGATTAAGCTTCATATAAGTCTTAGATTTAAGCTTTTCTACTCTGCTCATGAAAAGCTTATCCATGACAAAGCCCCTTAGTTTAGCGAGGCCCCGTATTTGGTCTTCTATTATTTGTTCCCCCCGTTGAGCTACAGTATAATACAAAGCCGTCGCATCAACAAAAGAATAAAAACTCCGAATCGAGTCGCTGTACTCATGACGGGGCTAACAATAACATATAGTCTAAAACTCTCTTATTCTAGTAACTAATGTGAAGACGATTCAAAAAATTTACTCAGGAGCATGGTTTATCATCCACAGTTAACGACACCGAAAATGGCAGTTATCCAAGTTAGCTATGTGATTCCTGATCTATAAGGAAGAACATGCAATGTAACTTTAATAATGCTACTTATCTATTTATAATCCTAATATAAGAAGGGCGGCAAGGAATGACGCAGTTGTATTTATAAGACAATCCTTCTAATCACTTCAAATTTACAATCCTTTTAATTAGTAAGATCTAAATATCAACACTGGTTGTGCAAAGCCCGATTCTGTATTTACCGCTTACGAATGTATTAATGTGTTAGTGCAGCAGCTTCCAGATGTAATAAAGCTATGTTAATTATCACGTTCTATGTATTTTGTTCGCATACACAATTCTAATCAACTGTAATTCGATTCCCCCTATTTTTATCTGTTTAATTTATCAACCCTCCTTTTATGGCTGGTTCGATATGAGTAAAAATTATAAGGGATTCTGTAGCTGTATTAGTTGTTCAAACGTTGTGACAGTCTTGAAATTCAAACTTGGTCTAGCCGAGAAAATCGGCACCTTTTTAAACTACAGCTTCCTGGAGATTAATAAACTCTTCGTCAATATTTACCTGACACAACTCAGGTCTACGTAGTCTAAACCGTTAACAAGTTCAAATTACTCAAATCCTTCTTATGCGTTTTAATATTGTAAAAAACGCGCGCTCTGCTTGGGTCCTGCACCCATCTCTAAGCTCTGCCAATAAACCAATTATTCCATTGCTCTGTCAGTCTATGGCCTGAGAATGGCACAGAACGAAGTTGCCTTTAACGGACGTGCGAGCTCTTAGCACCGTCGCCATTGCATTCGCTCAATACGTCTCGCCGTTGTCCTCGCGAAGCTCGTCTTTGTCGGCTGGTAGTGACACTGTCTCGTTACTTCTCCTTCCCTATAGGCTGCCATTGTCACTCAATGCTTGAGGAGGTGACAACTGCAACGGGAAAAACGGCTTACATTCACGTAGTGAACAGGCTAATAATTAAACGCTACGATGTTGCCCCAATGTTGGCAACGCGAGAAAAGACGCTAAAAGCGAATGTGCCCTGATGCCGTTCGCCCGAAGGATGCAGGGCAAAAAGGGGAAAAGGCAATGTGCAACTTTGCTATAACACCTCTCTCATCTTCCAGATTCTTCCATGAGCCCGTTGATCCTCAGTTCCGTTCGACAAATATACTCGGGCCTCGCCAGCATCGGGTTTTTCAATGCTGGCTGTCAGAGTGACTCCAAGATCGACGCTTCTGGTAAAGTGGCAGTTCGCAAACGCTAGTCCCTGTCTCTTTACCGTCTTCTTTGTCTTCGCTAGCCACTCACTCATATACAAAAATTTAGTGCAGGGGCGTCTTATCGTTGCTTCTTATCGGGTTAATTGAATGAGCCGCAACCTATATCTCTTTCAAATAGCTTTTTGACTGCTCTGGTTTGGTTTCCTAACTTCGAATGGGAAATAGGCAGAGACCGTAAGACAGATGGTTCAGAGGAAAGCATCATGGATTTTTCTTAGAACTGCATAAATAGGTAATTTTTGCAGAAGTGTAACGGACTCGGCTAAGGCTTTACAAGCGGCAAATTTCACGTTGGATCTGAGATGAACATTTCTTTAAAGCGTTTCACCCACAACTATATCTACATATGATCATCTTCGAGTATATATTTTTTCTGTGTTCAAAGAGTGATTTCGTTTGTTTTTTGCCAGCTGACCGACGCGTATTAACGCTAGGTATTCTATCGTTTAGGTACTATAGTTTCCGGACATAATTAAAATGAGGACATTTCGCTAAATATAACAGTTGACTCACGTTGGTATGCGAACATATCTGTGTGAAAACGCTAAACCAAGTGATGTTCGATAGTGTAGAGACTCAAATGGCTAAAGAGCTGAAATATACTCGTTCCTCTATACAAAAACCTCGAAGTTTGCATAAGCATGTGTCTTATGGTATCTAATTGGCATTCAAAACTGCATAATATCTGCAGCAAACACTATTATTGAATGTACTAAAGAGGAGCTATAGAAACACGATGTGGTACAAGGCACTGTCGAATCTGACAAACTTGTACAGAGGGCTTGCATCAAGTGTTCATTGGCCTAAATTAGCTCCGAGTGACTTGTTACACTTTCTGCACAATCATCGACAAATGCGTTTCGTTTCAAATGACATTTTAGTTTTTAAATCAACGGACTGTTGTCCCTAATTCGCTGTAATTTGAGCTTCTCATTGAACTACCTGAGAGGCACTCCGGTGTAGTATGCATGAAAAACACCACGTCCTTCTGTGGCTAAAAATTGTACGCTAAGAATTACGTTATAATTATGATACCGTAATGCTTGTACGCCATTATAAAGCTTGTGCTTGAATCTGTTTTCCCTAGAATTCATTCGCCGTCATTTACTTCAACCATGTTAGCTAACGAACAGAACATTTAGTTATAATGAATGCGTTTTCGGTCTGGTCAGGAGTTCGCATATTGCAGAAGTTATATATTGCAATATAATTAAATACGACGTTTGCCCTCTTTGGAAATTCTCACACAATCGCCAATGATACTGACGCACATTTCATGTCAAATGCCTGTGAAGAATTTTAAATTCTGCAAGAACATCATATATTCGAAAGTAACAATGGTCGTTCAGTTTAATGGACTTGCCGAGAGACTTGTTGGTATGTTGAATTAACGACACTTTGAAACTCTGGAACCACAATATGAATATCTGATCCAGCGCCAGCAGAATTCCTCACCTAATTTTCAACTAGTAATGAGAGAAAAAGCCTATGCCAAATTTTGCATTTTGAATCCTAATGGTAAAGACCAAAAGATTCCGGTGGGACCGATATGATTAGCAGGTTTCATTATACGAAGGATCCGTAAGGCTTTCGACGAAGTTTTGATGCAAAGAAAAATTTCGGTAACGATACGGCGATTAGCTACGTAGCCAAAAGGACAATAAATATGGAAACGTGGAAATAAACATTTTCCATTTCAGTATTACAGCTTTAGTGCAGAATTTTAAGACTAACCGTATCCATAACCCTGAAGCGATGTTGCCTCGTATTGCTAATGAATGCCTAATTATAGCTCGCGGCCGTAAAACGTAGAGCAATCGATCGACGAGACAATTAAATTTAATTTTGCAGAGATTCTGACACCATTATAAATACCTAGGTTGATATATATATATATATATATATATATATATATATATA
>MNPL01002565.1:0-10892 GCA_002081605.1 Tropilaelaps mercedesae
TATATATATATATATATATATATATATATATATATATGTGTGAAAGTGTTCTTACACAATGTGCTTCTTTCAGCGTAATAGCCTGTACCCCGCTTGCTCTGTGTCTTATCATGTACTATGCTCACTTCATTTATGATATAAAGCAATAAGAATATTAATGATCCCTCGCTCGTTATCTTTTTTTGAGACAATCAGCGGGTGCATTAAATGCTAGTTCTTAGTTTTGCTGTTGAGTTTTCGCTCATCCGCTCTCCCACAGTTTTCGTCTCAACGGCACTGCTGCCAACGCATTTGCTGTATAGTTTCTGCTGCATATCCACAACGAACTCTGTTTCTTTTACTGCCCCCCCTGGCTGCTTTGAAGTTACAACTTTTCCACAGTACAACAAACTAACAAAGCAAGGGCGAGCTGCGTCGCTGAGCCAAAGCCGCATTGGGGAACACCTTGTTCCCGCTGGCGTTTCTGCTGCTACTGTTAAATATTAATATTCACAATTACTAGTGATTGCTTTAGCAAGTAGAATAGGGGACCATTGAAGAGAGAGCCAGGGACACGAAAAGCGAGTTGCAATCATTCGGTCGTGAAGTCGGCTTTACGCTCAGCCCGATCTAATATCTGAATAGCGAATTCAACATACAAGGACGGACTGGACGGAACCAACTAAATACTTCAGTTTATTCACTATTAAAGGCACCACTATAAGGTTACGAAAGAACGCTAACACAACTGTGAGCCAGCGCACATCTACCACGTATAGGGTACATGGTCACGTCTGAACGTCTGATGTGAACACCTTAAAGCTATGACGACGATAACTCAAACTGAGCTATAATGACAAGTGATGGCCCCTAAAAATCCACTCGTCAGCCGTCTTAGCCTTGCTGGTGGCACAGACTTTTTTACACTTAACTAAGTCAAACAAAAAGCAAGAAATAATAAGAGATATTTATGCCCGATATAATTATTCCCCGCATGGTCATCTACATCGCTGCGGTTGATCTTTTTAATATACAACTGATTGCATACGCCTAAATAATCCTATTATGGTATTGAGAGCTGTCATTATATGCGTAAGGCCAACTAGATTCTATTTCCAAGATGTTGATAGCGCTGATGATATGAGTCAAGCTACTTCAAATGTATAGTTGTCTACGGCACGAACTACTTACGTTTGTGTGTCCTTTATCTAGATCTAAATATTTTAAAATCATAAGAACTCAAATACGGACAAGTAAACTACACGATGTATCTATCTAATTCTGTAGCTAAAATGTTATAGATAAAACAAGATTGCATTTAACGTCTAGAGGTGTGTCTGTCTATAGCACTGACTGACCCGTTTCCTAGTTAATTCGTGTGAAATTCCGTTCTAGTTTTTATTACACGATGTACTCCGGTGCGGTCATTGTTATTGGCTTCTTCTAATGATGTACATAATATGATTTTTCTAAAGATTGTTGAATATAATATTGGTCCAATAAACAGCCTCGACTAATAGCTATCGCATGAAAAATTGGAACGTCAATTGTTCAAAACAACAGTAGTATAACCAACCAAACTTCAAGCGAGAACCTGTTGCGACTTGTTCAGAACTGTATTACGAAACCCTACTGGCATACACATTTGTAAGGCCATGCGTTTATCTGAATAAACTAATGCCTAGACGATAAGCAAAATTACTAAACGTAGTGTGGTATATACTGCATGAAAGGGCTATCGCCTGTAATAGTAGCTGGATTTTCTAAAAACAGGGAACAAATTTCTTGCCATCGAACGTTATCTGAACTCGATGCGTTTTGGTAGTGCTCAGGGTGGCGCCATTCTGTACGCTTATGTCCCAAGTATTCCTTCGGTCGTTTCATAAGCTTTTTTCGCATTCCTCTGTCTGGCGTCAGACGCATGAGAAAGGGGATTCTAGGTAGAGTGGAACGACACTTGGGTTTCTGCAGCCAAACATTTGTATATTTGTTAAGGTCAAGCTGTTACTGTGCCGATAACTGTCGATAAACATCAGAAGGCTGGAGTGAGAACGAGCGACACGATAGTGTGATGTAAGATAGAACGATATGTTTGCTTACTAGACTGATGGTTTCAAGCGATGAGCGCGCTCAAACAACTTAAAAGTGGGCATAGCACTAAATTTCTTTTTGACTACGCAGATACGCTTATGGAGAATGGTTGTCCAACAAAAAGTAATACAGTAGTAAGGGATCGGTTGTAATGCATAATACTATCTGTTTTGGCAGAAAGCTGCTGAGGAATGGTTTTACTGTCTACAAGTGCTCTTTGAGCATGTGACCTAAAAAAAAATCGGGAACGCGAGAAACGAGACGAAAACGCGCGACTTTTCGACGGATGTTTGCTTTTGAGAGACACTGAACTCAATAAAATGTTTATCGACTCGAATCTATGCGATCCATGTTTAGTAAATGCGCATTACCTAGAGAAGGGCTGTATCTACCAATTTAAAGGCAGAGAGGATGCCAATCCGTTGAGGAACAATATTTTGTACTATATTAGAAAAACCAATTAATATTGTTAGGGCTGGCCATTAGCTAACACCTAACGTCCACGGTAGCTCTTTCTGCATTACTTCGTAAGATGAACCCCGTAAATGTATATCTGCAATGGGAGGGATCAAACCCGCGCACCAACCTACGTGCCTTCTTTGGCCACAAAGCGCACGCGAATGCGCCAAGCCAAAAAAAAGCTTGGCAAAAAATATTAGGAGAACGGAAGTTACAAATCAGCCCATTATAGCTCTGATGACCATGTTGGGTGGCATCATCTGAATTGAAATAAAAAAATATATAATGGATGAAAGAGCTACCCGTTTTATCAGTTTTCTAATCTAATTTGATAATATTGCTTTGAAAATGTAGAATAAGAAAGACAGTATAGTGCTATTTTCAAACAGCATTGGTTAGTTCTTACTCACTGATAGAATGACGCTTGACGATATTTATATTATGCAAGAATTACGATAGATGTAATTACGAGAGAACAGTGGCACCCGAACTAAAGCCGAGAGAGAAGAGTGCTTTGCGGACCTAAGCGAATTGGTTGCTGTCGCGATGGATGCCACCAGCGCATCTATTGCTATTGGAAAAAGGAGTCAGAAAAGAAACAATGTACATGTTTCCAAAAACGATGAAGATTCTGAAGGAGAAAATGGCGGATTGGCTTCTGTCGAATGAATGTTGTGAAGATAAAAGGAAATGAAACCAACAGATGGCACAGCCCACGCTGTAATACCACTCAGTGCCGCAAGAGTGTGCACTAACTCTGCTCATGACCTACGACTAGATGTCTATTGTCTGTGGGTTCAATGCCTTGGGTGGATGAGACGACGTTTAGCCAAAATAAAGGGAAACGAGTCAAAGTGCTCTATTGATTGTTGAGAATGACAACCGTTACCATCGGTTGTGGCGTTACGCCTAAGTCAAAGATCGCCTTCCTCCACAAGTATACGAAACAAATAGAATATGAAACCGTAACCGTTGTCTGAAGTATTTATGGTCCTAATATTCTATTTTTTTAATGGGTTTTTTCACTGAGCCCCTTTGAGCGTTCGATGCATTTCCGTTGATAGTTAATACAGCTAGAATGAACGGGTAGGTTTTGAATAAACAATATACTTAAAGCTTCCCTTAGAAAGTGTCTACTGCTTGAGACGTATGCTCACACTCGGTAACGTACCTCTATGTGTAAAACTTCAGAGACATTCCCAATTTTTTTGCGTTCCCTCAGTTATCGCGCGGTTAAGCCACGACTCAGCTGAAAAATCGTATTATTTGGATAGAAATAGGATTAAATCGAGGGTGTCGATTTGACGACAATCCGTTAAAACAGCGACAATGGAAATATATAAAAAAGAGAATTATTCTTTATTAAAGGACGCGACTTAATCGAGTCTTTTTTTCTCTAGAAACCATACCTTTAATGATTAAAGGTCAATTCCATTTTAGGATCCCTTTATTCTTATAAACGCAAGAGCCCTTTCTGCCTTATGTTTCTAAACTTGATCTAAAATAATACATTTTTATATCCAGAAGTTCTTGAGCAGTTCGTACCTTTCATGTTGATTTGCACGAAATCAGCATTGCTCAGCCGCATCGTGACGAGCCGAGTATCGAAGAGTGGGCTGTCGAAGTTCTTTACTGCATATCGAAGAATGTTTTCGTACACATCCTGATTGGGTAGTAAGATTGTACCTGGAACAAAAAGGTCACTTAGAATTACATATAATAATTTCACATGCCTTCGTATTTATGCGCAATACTGAACGCATGCAGACGCAGTTTTATATTCTAATTTATAGGCTAAGTCAACCGAAATCAGACGATAGTTAAAGCAGCCACAGGCGCATAGGAGAATACAAACTTTGAGGCCTCAAAGCAGATCGGCTCACTCTACTTGAAGGCCTTCCAAACTCTAATACGTGCCCTTTCGCCCCTAGCCTTTTCCTCAGTATGACTTGGCTGGTTTCGATGAACATCACCTTTCAACACTTGCTCAGCCACTCGCCTTAACATGCTTACTCTATGAGCTTTGGCATTCTTCGACTAGCAGGTGGCATCTCCCGTAATCGTTCTGGTTTTCCGCCTCTCATTTACAAAGCAAAAGGGACCGCCTACCGTGACGCCCTTTTGTCTTCGGCTTTTGCCGCTTTCAGCCTCGTCTACCTCGGACATATGATGCAAAAGCTGGTCCAATTGTACGTCCTGCTAATCGGGGACGCAAGGAAACCTTCAGTCCACCTCCTACAGCTCTAACAGCATCTAGTATGCATACACACACACAACCAGGACACGCTGGCATACGAGGCATACCCCGATGTACTCTCATCGTTGTGTCGCATATGAGGAGGGAGAAGTACACGACAAGAAGGAAGATTGCAGTGAGCAAACCTATTCGGGGCTCATACATCAAAACGAGTGATGATCGGAGGGTTCAGATAGGGAACACGAGAGAAAAAATAAGGCTGAGCAGAAGACCAACCGCGCAATGACAGGACCGCAGACGGTAAATACGATGGCGACGACCTCTGGCCGGGCCCATCGACGTCGTAATTAATACAAGCACACGCGGTGTGTTCGAGTGTATTCTAGTCGTGTTTATGGGTTGGGATCGATATAGACAAGCTCCTGGAGTCCTACACAATAGGGTAAGCAAGAGAGCGGAAAGGACGCGGAAGGGCCACTAGCGGTCGCAGAGTGCACATATTGCAATAACGATCTTGTTATACGTAACGAGCATATTCAAGCATTTCAAATGTTCCGCCCTCGCCTCTGCTTGGGACAAGAACTCTACGCAGGCTAGCTCCAGGCTAAAACAAAAGCCTACAACCATTGCCAACCTCATGGAACGTTTACAGGTCTTCCTCAACCTGCAATGACACGTGTCCGGTTCAACCCATTACTACGGCCATATGCACCTGAGCAATATTTAGATATCTGTTTACTAAACTCTTGTGAAGCTGTGTTGTGTGCTCGTTTGACTTTCAAGAGCCTGTCGCATAATCGTGTCATTTCTACTTCAGTTTTAGTAACGTGCCTTTTTTGGCGCAGGCGACTTTCTAGAATTGTTAGCGCTAATTCGAAAAAAGATTATTTATAATAATATTGGTCAGGGTGCTCAATATTGTCGCTAATCCCAATGAATTCGTCTAGCGCTGTCACCGATGAAAAGCAAAAGTCTATTATACGTTTTTGGTTTTCAGCAATAAACGATTTTCGCGCTGCTAAATCTGCCGTAAAAGAATCATAACCATATAATAGCACTATTTCATAGTAAATAATGACAGCTTTTGGCCCGATAAAGTGGAAAAGTTCAAAGTAGATGGTTCTTATCATACGACGCCAATATTATACGACACCCAAAAATGTATTACTAAGCAGAACGGTCAACAGGGCTCAGATTAATTTAGGTATTTTGACGGGGAGCAGCCGCTAACGATGTGACCACTGACAGCTACAAACTCATAAGGACCGAGAGTAAACCATTCGCTAAACATGAAGTACCAGCTGCATATGTGCCCAAAATGAACCTAAGGTGGCACTGCAGTGGTAACTAGATCTCTCAGGCTGGAGCACCATACAAAGTCTCCTGATCAGTACCAGTTGCAGGGAAATAGCGGCCAACCAAGCTAGTTGGGTTCCAGACATCTGCCCTTGACAGCCAAACTGATCCCTTATGCTACCACCCTCCTCCTGCATCGCAGCTACACTCACTATGAGCAGACGGAGTGCCCGTAGCCACGAAGCCGCCACGCTTTCAGTCTCGAAAATGTGCTCAGTCCTTCCAACGACTGAATGCCCGGGCACAATCGCTTTAACGCCCACGCCGGTAAACAGACGGAAGTTGGCCACAGGGGCGACGTACGCGAGGCACCCCAGTACTGCAGACCTTCTGGCAAAGTGCGAAGAAACGATGTAGTCAAGCTAGAGCAGAAAGACGCGCTAAGAACGAGAGTTCGAGAAGCCCTATCGACGTCCTACGAAGGGCCATAGCTCCAAAATGCCTTAATTAACAAGAGAACGTCGTCTAAAGCGTCGTCTAGGCAAGGCCTCAAGCCCGAGGAACGACCTGTAATCTCGAGATTGGCAATGAAGATACGGGAGCAGAGGGATAAAAATTGGGTGTCGCTGGGTTATTATATGCCAACAGAGTAAGGGAGGGAAGTGGAGAGACAATCTGCACTGAGGATTGCGGCTCATAATGAAAGAAGCCGGTAAAGAGCTTTCTTGCTATTTGAGCTGCCGTTCAGGTGACCAAAAAGCTTTCCGACGCATGTAAAATTTTAGTTGCAAAGCTATAAAATATGAATGTGAAGAGGAACAAGGGAAAATTGCCGCCACAAACTGCGAATAGAATGTGTATACACGTGCATAAAGGGTATACGATGTAAACCATTTTTCGAGACTTTAGTAACGGACATGATAAGAAAGTTGTATAAAATTCTGTTTATGTCATATTGTATTTAAGAAAATTGAAAGGCTTGCTCAAATATTGCATCTATACTGCTAAGCAGATGGATTTAGAACTGGAAGGAAGTTAGCCGTTCATTAGCTTTTAAACAGATGTTCAACAGATATGGAAAAATATTTTATTAATATTTTTAAGTCGCAGATTTCACCCACACCGATTTTCTACAAATATAAAATTCCCAGCGAGTTTTGCTCAGAGTCACTTGCTTTTTATGCATAGAATGTTCCGTCGGTAATCACAATTTTAAATGTGGAGAGCACACACTTCATTTTTGAGGGGCTCCATGGTTTAAAAATAGGCTTCAAAAAATAAAGACTTCATTTTCCTTGCATTAAAAAGGTTGTCTGCTGTTTCTGTTAACTGAATGAGTGCAGCCATACCTCTTATACATTAGAAAGGCTTGACTCATACATGGCAACCACAAAAAGAGCCGTCTCTTTATCAGTTTTGATGTTCGAGCGATGTGTGAAGCCGTGCAAGCGACTTAGGGTTCCAAGGGTAAGCATGAACAAAGTACTAAGCGATAAACTCTCACCGAAGATCGAAGGCTTTCGACAGTTTCCGCACCCATCAACGACCCCTAACTTGCACCTTGAGGCCACCAATGGTGTTGGCGCTGTCGTGACCGCGGCCCGTTTTGCTGGCACAAATCCTCTGCTTGAGCGTTGCTCACATATAACTATGGCCAAGCAGACCAATCTACGAACCGGTCTACGACCTACAGAGCCTGGTAGTCTATGTCAGACGCACCAGGGGCGTCTCCAAGCGTTAATATATTCAACCTTAACTATTCTCTGTTTTTTCATCGTCGTTGGATCTCTCTGAGGGTGGAATAGGTGCTGCAGAGGACAGCATCGGACCCGTCGAGCGCCGAATAAACGTTGGAGCAGGGGTGAGCGAATAGGGAGTCCAATGGAAGAAGGAGTGTGACGAGGACAGGGGCAGGTACCCAGCTAGCAGACCGAGGGACACGGAGAAGGCAGGGGCATGAAGATTTTAAAATTTTAACGACCTGTCTCATTAAGTTCAGCCCAACGAAGCGAATTTATCTCCCATTCTCTATTCAACCACCCTTTGCGAGCAATGAGAGAGAGGGAGAGAGAGGTGCGCCCGCTAGGGGTGCGGGGTCTCAGTTCTTAGCGCTTAACCTTAACGTAACCCGTTTTGAAAGAAAAAAACTTCTACACCCACTTCGTAGCGACTGCTACCTAGCAGTATGTAGCAGCTTAAGAAAGGTAGACTTAAGTCTTTAGTGGCCTAGAGGCCAATCCCTACTCTACTAAACATTGTTTTCCCCTGAACGATCAGTCAACTATGTGTCCGCTTCTTTCTGAGTCGTAGCTCTGGGTCGTCTGTTTGCGTGCCTGTGTGTGCGTAAGCGCGCACGGGCAACACTGCAAGTTCGACATAAAATGGTCATACTGCTGTGTCTTGGCAAGGTAAACCTTACAGGACGGAGGCTAACTTCGGAGAAAATAGTTGCAACAAGAATCAGAGTTGTTGAAGAATGGGTTAGGCTTATTGGATTTTATGGTTTCTACAACGTTGTTCCGAAAATTCAAGAAACTACAGATTAGGGCTTTATAAATGTATTTAGCTCTTTAAGGTCCGCTTGTTTTATTGCCGTAAATTTTAGCTTTCTGCGCATGATTTCCGTACCAGCTATAATAATAATGCAAGTGGGCCGTTCGAGGAAACTCGAGCTCAACTCAGCCTAGCATGGAAACATATGCTTCAAAGGGCAGAAGAAAAAAGATGTTGAGATAAAGAAAGAGAGAGGAGTGTGGTAAACGGAGAAAATGCCGATGATGAGACGAAGTCTCTTGACCATGTCCGTCTAACGTCTCTTACCTCCCTCACTTATTCTAGAGATGAGAACAAGAAGATTTTGTCGTCGCGGTGGCAGATGTCGCGGCAACTACTGACCGAATCGGCGCTGCTGCCTGGCTGCTACCGTGCGACATTTGACTTGCTAATCGGCTGTCCCACGGCCACCCCAGCTACAACGAGACTGGCCTTCAGCCAGTCCAGCATGTCGCATAGGACAAAACGAAGCCCTGCCAGTCACGGACCAGAGCACATATAGACCACATACTGCTCGCTGACCCGATGCTACGGCTGGCCGCAACCGCTGTTGCTGCCTTAAGAGGTCGAGCCGACTGAAAGTACAGAAGCAGCAATATATAGCAAAGACTGTAGGCCGCACAAGCAGCCCTCTAGAAAAACACAAGGGACCTTCTGGGCGCGAAGGAGCACAGCCGAGAAAACACGGTTTCTTAAGGCCAGGCTAGAGAGCAAGTTAGTGACGTAAATCAAGTGGGAGCCAAGAAACGACAAGCCAAATGTGTAGACTGTCTTCTGGTTTTGACTAGCATAATCGATGTTTGTAATTCACGTAAGCAAGCACAAACGAGAAAATACTTCAATATTTCCTCTAAACGTCCTACATAATTTGCATTTATAAAAGAAGCCGCTGTAATGATCAAGCACTCAAGCAGAATTTCAGAGTGCTTTTAGATCAACTTAATTTAATATGGGCGTTTTGTGTACCAATTTCCGTTTTTAGCATTTATCGTTACACTTGATTAAGACCACGATGCTGTTACTCAAATTAATAATCTACTATTGCAAACCATTCCTTGGCTTCACATTAATCTGTCAAAGTCCTTCTGAACATCCTTCTTACCATTTACATGTATTGTTTCTTATCCCTGGTCTTCTATTACACTACTATTTGGTGCACTGGATGCAACTGCATCGTCAAATGACTGTAGATTCTGCAAAAATGTTGTCCTACGAGCTATCATGTGGATCTCTATACATATTTCAGTGCTTGCACTGCGAGCTTGCTTTATTAGCAAATTTTTGATGTCTTGAAACCCTCTTCTAGGACATTTGAAAAGTGTCAAGACTTTGCTGCTACTCAGGGTCAATTTAATAAAGCATCTTCTCTAAGAACAGTCAGAGTACACCCTAATTACAATATTGTAACCCTTTTCCCATTCTCTCTTCTCGTTGTTGTCCTATTACTTCCTCTACACGACAGCCATTAATCATGGGTTATTGTCGTTCTTTCTATACCGTACGGTTATACGCTCTTGGTATAGAAGCAGCAGTAATTTTAACCGGCATAGCTATTAGAGTATTATCAAACAAGATACGTTTTTCATTGACTAATTAATCTAACCTTAAGACACAGCACGAATTCATTCCTTATAAAAGAAAACGTACCAAAGGTGTACCAAATGTACCAAAGAGCTTAGTTCATCAGACCACTGCCAAATAAATCCACTTTACTATTAGGTTTAATGAGGAAATGAAATAATAGGCGAGAAGGTGAAGCTAGTACTCGAAGTCCATGATGAAGCAAGCCGAATGGAAAAAGCTACTTGTTGGTTGCTTTAGACGCGCGTTCATGGGATCAATATCCACAATACGCTGCTACATGTGGTGCTTCCAAAGTCTTAACTCAGCTGAGTATCCGTGATAATCTGCCGTACTCGTTACTCCACCTATCTCCAGGTCCGTCATTTCCCATATGATAGTCGAGTTGTTCTGGCGAACCGCTTCGACTTGTAAAGGTTAGATTTGGCGATCCATTTCAGGGAATTAGTTAGCGGTAAGCCGCCGAATAAGCTCACTAGCCGAAAAGCGAAGCGACTTGGACAGATTCGCTCGATTCGAGCTTAGGGCTCACGTGGCTCGTGCAATGGCCAAAGCAGGATTTCATAAGCAAGCGTCTCGTCAAATCTGGCGCGACCCGGTCCAACACCGGGCGCGGAAACTATGTGTATGTACACGCCATCTAATCTGTCTCTGTGGTCCTTCCACATTTATATCCAAAACTATCTAGATTTGTGCTGAATCATATATATATATATATATATATATATATATATAT